>CATIWR010044194.1:0-33911 GCA_949677035.1 Omphalea diandra
GACTATATTTTCCTAAAGCACTATTGAAACTAGCCGTTAGTTTCTTTGGTGGAATTTGGCTATAAATACTCCACCAAACATTAATAGCAAAGGTTAAGAATTTTATTACAAGTGAAAAAGCTATCAATCTTTTGCTACTCATTTTCTTCTAATTCTTGTAAGATTGAAAGTGTTGGGTGTGAGTATTAAACACCACATTATAAAGGTTATAGTGTGAGCCTGTTAAAACACTATAGAGAGGTTGTTGTGTGAGCCTTAAAACACATAGGTTATGTGTGAGCCATAAAACACATATTGTGATAGGTTTTAGTGTGAGCCTTGAAAACAATTATAAAAGGATTTTTGTGTGAGCCTGTAAAACACAAGTTTTAAGGTTTAGTGTGAGCCTAAACACTAAATTGAGTATGAGCTTGTAAAACACTAGTGATTGAGTGAAATACCAATTGGTGAATTGGGGAGTGGACGTAGGGTTGGTTAATACCCGAACCACTATAAAACTCTTGTGTTCATTCTTCTCCTACCCTTTCTCTGATCTTTCATTCATGTGTGTTTCCTTTAAAATTAAAAGTTCAAATTTCTCACCAATTCAACCCCCCCTTCTTGGTGCACTAGGGCCAACAGTTAAAGAAGAGTTGACTTGTTTACCTTTTTGACATGCATCATATGCCCTATCTTTAGAGAAATTGATCTTAGGAAGTCCTTCGACTAATTCCTTCTTCCATAACTTGTTGATCAACTCCATCCTTGCATGTCCAAGTCTTTTATGCTAAGCTTAACCTTTATCTATCATTATTACAAGACACTTAACATCTTTGTTAGTCAAAGGATTCAAATCAATAACATAAATATTTTGTACTCTTCTACTTATAAATAAAAGTTTATTATCTCTCATCCTTGACACATAGCAAGCTTATGGTTCAAACGTAATCCTTAAACCTTTGTTACATAATTGACTTTTAATAAGAAGGTTATGTTTGAGACAATCAACTAAAAGAACCTTATGAATGATAAGTGAATCAACATCCTTAATTGTAAACCCATGAGCAGTTAACTAGCCATCCCTAAGATAACATCAAATTATTTTCTAACAAAACTAGATTTCTAGATAGATTTATTTCTTTAAGTTTTACATTGTAATCCATGTATATCTAAGCACACTTCACTGCTTTTTCCCAAAAGGTGTAGTAACAAGTAAAGGCTCAATCATCTCAGTAGCTTGTACTGATATTCTAGTAGCAAAATTAGGTGACACAAAAGAATGTATGGTTTTAGCATCTAATAATACATGTGCATCTACAATATAGATGAAAAGTGTACCTTGCACCACATTATTGTTTTGTAGAACATGCAGATGGTTAAGGTTAAACACCCTGAATTGGCATGTACTTCTACTTTGTTGAACCTTAACCCTATTATCCATACTACCCCCTATTAACCTCTGCCTGTTGGCTCATATCCTCCATAACCTCTACCTCATTCATTACTTCTACTCTTCCATATGATGGTAAAGCTATTCTAGCTCCCCTATTGTCACCTCATCAAATTATTTTCTAACAAAACTAGATTCCCAAATAGATTTAATTATTTAAGTTTTACATCGTAATCTATGTATATCTAAGTACACTTCACTGATTTTTCCCCAAAAGGTGTAGTAACAAGTAAAGGCTTAATCATCTCAGTAGCTTGTACTGATATTCTAGAAGCAAAATTAGGTGACACAAAAGAATGTGTGGCTCTAGCATCTAATAATACATATGCATCTATAATACAGATGAAAGTTGTACCTTGCTCTACATTATTGTTTTGTAGAACATGTAAATGGTTAAGGTTAAACATCCTAGATTGGCATGTACTTCTACTTTGTTGAACCTTGACCCTATTATCCGTACTGCCCCATATTGACCTATACTTGTTGGCTCATATCCTCCATGACCTCTACCTCCTCCATTATCTCTACCTCTTCCATTTCCTTTCCCATATGGTGGTAAAGCTATTCTAGCTCCCTTATTGTCACCTAAACATGTCTCTTAGGATAATTCTTGACTTGATGATCAGTCTATCCCTATCAAAAACATCCCTCAATAGTCCACTACAAACTATTCTATGCACCAGTCCATATGTAACACATGGTGTAAGTGATAACATTTGTATCGATGTAGGGTCCTATTAACCAACCTATGAAAAATTATGATACCTCCAAAAACCCTGATACCTAGTACCTCCACCATGGTGTCCCCTAATATGATAGCCACCTTTATACTAATTTTCTTGAATCCTTTGGCCATCATGCTTTTGCTTTTTTCCTCCTATGCTCCCTATTGGTCTCATCATTATTTGGCCTGTTTTTACTCTTTAGCATCGTAGCAGTATCTACAGCCTTAGCAAAAATAGTGTGTCTATATGGAGCTACTAGATTATACAATATATCATTTAGTCCTTCTGCAAACCTCTCAATCATCCTAGTCTCTACCTATACTAGATGAACTACATATTTCCTTAGCCTCCTAAAAGTTTTAAGGTACTCAGTTATCCTGCTTAAGATTCTCAAACTCAATTGTTTTTCTCCTCCTCATACTCTCTGGCAAAAACATCTCCAAAAACCTCCTCCTAAACTCGTCCTACATTATAACCTTACTTTTTATATGTTCTACATACCAATTATTTATAGCCTCTTAATCTAGAATCCATCATATCTAACCATCATAAACTTATACATATCCTATATACCTCATAAATAAAGTACACAAAATCATCAATAGTTTGATTCTCAAATGAAAAAGGATTTATCCTAGTGAAGTTCCATAAGGACACATCATCTCTCAACTTTTCTTCTTTAACACCAGTGGTTCCTACATTAACATCTCTATGACCAACTAATGAACACTCCTAATAAGCACATTCATATATCTTTGTATAACTTGCATTCCTCTAATATATGTTAGTTATATGCCCTAGGCTAATTCTTGTAATGGATATTTTCTTAATAATGTCATGGTTGCATTTTTATTAAATACCTCTTTTGTTTATGACTAAATGATAAATTTTGTAAATAGTTAATTCTACTTAATGTCATCAAGTTTGTGACTTGATAATAAAACCTTTAAGTGAAAAGAACTTATTCTAAATTGTCCCTAGTCTGTCATTATTGTTGGGATAATAATGAATAAAGACTAGTATGTGTTTTGATTGATCATGTGAAATTAAGTTAAACACATAAATACATGTTTATGAAATATTGTATTGGACCGACCCACTATGTGAACATCACATGGATAAATTGTCATTAGTGATTCTCACATAATAGTATTAACTTAATCCTCTAACTTGAAAATCACCATTGATTCCCATATAATAAACTTTATGTTTTGATACAGTCTAACATTATCTTTGATCAAATGATCATACAAACTAATATTGGACATGGAATAAATTATATATAGGAATATAAGTGATTGACAAAGAATTTTCTCTCATATATTTATGAGAAATTTATCTCTAGGCCCCATCAATAAGTTAGATTGAAAAGATTGCATGGTCATGCGAAAATGAATTGATAAAGGTTATCAATGTCATTTTACATCAGTCTACTTAGAGATCGAGAAAGAATTAAATTGTATAAGGATGACATGACTTATGCTATATGTTTAATTGAGGCATGATGTGACAAAAGGATTATAATATTTTTTGTAAAATAGGTTAGGTTGGATTAATGACCTTCGCGTAATTTGGGTAGTCATACTATTTTATTAGAGGTCACTTATGGCAAGTGGATTAGAAATACGTTTTGGGGCATTAAAAACATTATGGGAACCTATAGAGTTGCGCACATAAAATAGGCCCAAAGCAAAATTTGATTTTATTACTCTCTTTATATTTATAATTAAGATAATTAAAGATATTATCTAAATTATTTTAGATATCCATTTCGTTTTAAAGGTTAAAAAAATAGGAAATTATCTTATCTATGTCTTTCAGATATAAAGTTGACATAAATATATTAAAAGTTAAGATATATATATACATTTAGCATTTTCTGATAGAAAGTGAGAACATTCATGTTGTCTATTCAAAAAAAATGTTTTAAAAAGAGAGAGAAACCTTAGCACTAGCATACTAATCATTTTGGAGAGTATGTTCATGTAGATACCTATAGAGGATGTTCATCATTTTGGTAGCATTTAAATCTAACAATCTACACTCCAAGCTTGAGGTTGGGTGTTACAAGTGTAAACCCTCTTTATGCCTTTCAACGATCTTACATCTCTTGTCTAAATTAGTAAGGTTTTCACGTCTTTCCTTTCAATTTAATCAAATCGCATGGATCCTCAGTAGGTATCCTATGTAGATATTTTTTATTTTTTATTGTGCTTTTTTACAAAAGCCAACAATTTATTCCTTTGGGTCTACCCTATGGTTGGTGTTCTAGTATTTTGTTGAAATTGATTTATCCCCTCAACTCTAACATCATCAGAAGACCTTTATTGCGTCTCTCTAGGTGGTGCCTTATTCCTTTATGTTGTCATAACAACAACATCAGCAATGATTCTAGCAACTACTTATATAATTACCTCTCTAGTCCATCTAGTAGCCACTCTTATGTTCACACCTGCTATTACTTATGGCATATTATGCTCATTTAGATTAAGTTGCTCTTGAGGTGGGATTACATTTGCCCTCCTATTTCTAGCCTCTCCCTAAGTGCTAGTCTCAGCTCAACTTTAATGGATGGAGGAACATGTTTCAAGTGCCATAATACCTAAAAGAGTATATGAGTTTAATTTTAGGATATGGAAACATAAGTAACAAATAAATAATAAAGTCAACGATGGAACAATCTATTGATTTCTAACTATTCTAACCTAAGGCTCTGATGTCATTTTGTCACAACCTAACTTGTAGATTATGATAGGCTTAAGGCCAAGTATCCTTAACCTCACAAGCCTACTCTTAATATTTCTGATACAAGAACCATGAAAACTAATAAAAACTAGAGCATTACTTTAATCTTAAAATAATTAAAACTTCTATGAAGAATTTTTATCAATTTTGATAATCCATATCATCCATAAATCAAATAATAAATAATTTATTTAATGTAAACCCAACTGATCTTTACTCCTAGTAAAAATAAATGGGCATATGACATAGCCACAACCTAAAAGTTGAAAATCAGCTAAAATTTATGATAACAAATAAATCATAATCTAAACCTTGCAAGTGCGGTTTTAATGAAGAAAGCAAGCCTCACTCTCAATTTGGCTTAACATGTAAAATTGTTGTTGGAGGGGATGAGCAAACCACAGCCCAATGAGAAATTATATGAGGCAGGAAATGTTTTGACCTCGTATATGGCTTTGAAGTTTTGAGAATAATATTGTACTGGTTTAACTAACAAAATAGATAGCAAGTTTCATAAGAAAACCATATAATAATTTGGAGCACTGTGAAATATTTACTAAATCATTGTCCAATAAGTTGGATAATATACAACACATATACATAAGACCTAAATGCACCATGGGAGATCAAGTCCTTCTCTTACCCCAACACAGCATAATAAAAATAATCCAATTAATACATCACAAGTAGCACATAATTTACAACATAATGTATCAACTATAAAGATATTCACATAAAATATATAGTTATTCCCTAACTTCTAAGCAAATATTCAATTATTCATAAAAGTGCAATTACATAAATAGTTCATAATAAACCCACATGATCCCTCACCTGATTGCAAATATAAAGTTGTCCCCTCAATGAGTCTGTTGGCCACAAATAACACCTCCTAAATCAATATATGTAAATAAACTAAATAAATATATACTAATAATGGTTATTCTAGATAAATATTTATTTAAAATTTAGAAACTAAATTAATATAACTAGTGTCAATTAGTGTCAAATCTAATATAAAACTTAACTAATTTAAGTTTAATAAAATTTTAACACTAATAATTATTAGAAATTGATCTTTAAAATCTTTAATTTAAATTCCAAAATATACTAATTAAATATTATTTTATAACTAAAAATATAACTAACTATCCCAATAAATCTCTTAATTTTCTAACGTTAGTAATCCTACCTGATAACCCACGAATAATTGAACTATCTATAAAAGAATACCTGCTTTAGGAATAGATAGTTTCTAGGCTTACAAACTGAATGATGATATCGTTTAGCAAGAGTCCTAAATACTGAATGATGACACCGTTCAACAAGAGTCCTAAATACTAAATAATGATACCCTTCAAAAAGATATTATCAACGATAAAAGATTGCCAATGTTCAGAAGACTTATGAGGCTCATTCCCTTAACTTTTAGAGATCATGCAGCTATGGAGATAAATATGTTTTCTTATATTTTGGGATCACTTCAATGCTTATAATGGTTATTATTATCACACCTCAAATTAAAAGGCTTCAATAGAAACAGATCAACATTACCATCATTATCTTTATAACTATTTCATAATTATGCTATCAATATTATAACTTTTTCATTATCTTTAAGCTCTTAAAAAAGGCAACCTCTAACTGAACCATCAGAGTGGTTATAGGACATATAACCCCTCTAGTTCATCTTTCATTATCTTTTGCAAGCTCATTTCTACTAGCTTGTGATTAAGGGCCATCAATTAGTGCCATCTATGGGAGCCATCTTTCCACTTTATTTTTGCAATCGCTTTTCTTCTGAGAATTCACACATTTGATTACTAGCATAGAATGGCTAACAACTCTAGAAACTTGCCCCACCTTGCTTAAGAAGAGGCAAATTCCTCGCACAATGCCAACCATCCAAAAAACATGATCAATCCCGCTACCAACACTGCCAGTAACAATGCACTAGCCTAATTCTAAGAGGCCTTAACTAGAACCATAAAGGCCTCCCTAAAGTCCTTCAATGCACAGGTGGCCAATGCCCTAACCTTAAGCCTAGCAGCCTTGAATCCTCAACAACCCAAGGGAAATTTAGTTGATGGGGTCCTTTCCTCCATCAAATTGACAGGGGTTCAAGACCATGCAACAAGACACTAAGACATAACTACCAATTGGAGACCAATAAGGGCATAAAATGGACTTAGAGGAAAAAGGTGATCCACAAGATGTGAACTTTAAAGACGAATAAGGTGAGAAAATGTGTGATAAAAAAAGCTCAACACAGTCAATCAGGAGGTATCTTGAAACCCCTCCCTTAGTTTGGGAGATCATTAAGGAAAAGTTCCTTGCCAAATGGGAGCTCCTAACTCTCTAGACATATGACGGAGTAGGCAACCCCCCAAATGCATCTCTTTACTTTCCAAACAACCATGTTGCTAATTGATATCTCAAATGCTATAATTTGCAAGGTGTTCCCAACCACTTTGACAAAAATTGCATAGAGATGGTACTCGCAGCTCCTTGCTGGGTTGATTTATAAGAAATTGAATGCTCAAGAGTTGAGAAATAAAATTGCAAGGGTTTTAGCTACAATAAATGTTATTCTCTTGCATTTATGTCCATTTTATGGAGTATTTATAGGTTACTTCTACTAAAGAGATGTTAGAGACAAAATTATACCCAAATCTCCAAAGTAAGCTAAGCAAATCTGCATGTAATGCTTGTCAGGAGATTATCACAATTGCAATAATATTATCATGGTCATATCTACTTTTCACACTCGAATTGGCCTAGTCGCGATCGAGATCTTCAATTGTGTCTAACAGATAATACATATGGCAACATGAGATTGGATCTTCATAAAACTATCCGTTGGAACCCCATTTTGTGCTTTAATGATCTTGGTTACGATTAAGAGGTATGTTTGTTATCTCAATAGTGCTGGCTATCTTGCCACTACAACTGGCTGTGATTGGTTCTGTGAAGACTTGAGTTCTTGAGTTAAGTTTATCATGGTCACTATGACATGGTTGTGGTCACTATGACATGGTTGCAGTCACGACATTCGAACTTGTAATAGTCCTGTGACATGTGGCATGTGTTGAATGTAACTTTGAAATATTTTCAAACTCGTTTTAAGATCGTGATCACTATTGAGGACATGAAGCTTAACACAATTGCTTTTATCAAATTTATGTCTAAGGCTCCATATGGTAGTAGAAGCTATAGTAGCAATAGTTGTCGTTATTTATAGGCATTTCTTGATTTTGTGCTCCATTCAACTTGCAATGATACTCTAACGTGATTTCTACAATTATCATACTTGGACAAAGCATTAGTACTATTCAATCATGTGTTGTCAAGAACAAAAGAGAGTTTGACCTAGGTTTGACCACATAGTCCAACAATCTCCCTATTTTTTATTTTGACAATTGTAGATTGAATTAAGTAAAGATAAACTTATGAAATGCTTTCTAAGTGTTAGATAAATGCTTGTGAAGTCAGAATGTTCATGCTCCCCCTAAATTAAGTAAAGATTTCAATTAAAGACTAAAATCTTAAGTTTATGACAATACTATGCATTGCATACACTCTTTCTCCCTATTTGTTAAGATAAAAAAGAGACTAGTTAAGGGAGAAGATAAAAAGATAATACAGCTCCAATAGTGTCAATCATAAGCTTAATAACTAATAACGAGTGCAATCAATTGAGGATTGAGTAAACTGAAATAAAATTTTCATTAAAGAGGGAAACAAACACATAAACTCCCTCTTATTGTCTTCATATCCCAGTTCATCTCTATATATGAGTTGGATCCATCCTAGATTTTCCAAGTAGCCATTAATTTCCTCTTTGAGGCTAAATGCTATGAGAAGACGAGTGGAAGGGATCTTATTTGCTTGGATGAACTTGTTCTTATTTGTTTCGAACCTAGCTCTTTTCTCTTGAGTGGTTCCTCTGATCTTATGGAAAGGGAAAGCACTCCTTGTTGAGGATGAAGATCATTATACAGTCCCCTTGCCCTTCTCTGCTTTGGTTCCTTTCTTAGGTTCCATGGAGGTTTAGGAGGAGAAGGATAAGAGGGGGGGTTTAAGATGGAGAGAAACATGTGAAATTAGCTTTAGAAGTAAGTGAAATGAAATAAAGTAAACAAAGGTGATTAAAGGAGGTTTAAATAGGCTAGGAGAAATAGAAGAGGTCAAAAAAATGGGCAAATATTCATCAAATATGGATGAGTAACATTAAAGGGATAGTGCATTAATTGTCCAACATTTTTGAGTAGTTGCAATCGCTAATATGGAAAATTCTGAGTTATGGCTAGGATTTTCTCGAAAAGGAGCACATGTAATAGTCAGGAATTTTGAATTTTGAAACTTTTGCAGTGGCAATTCATAAGTTGCGGTTCCAAGAATTAAAATAAAGGAGAAAAAATTCTAACGTGTAGTGGTCGTTATTATTTAATCTCAACCATTATATATAAGACATTTTAGAAAAATAGATAGCAATGAAATTTTAATTAAATGGCTCATATTTGGTGTGATCGAATTAATATAAACATTAGCCTATGATGCATCTTACACAACTTAGGATCAATTCTCGCTCTAGGGAGTCTCCATCTAACATTTCTAGTTCCCTTTTGATGAAATTCATTCTCTCTTCACTAAGGAGTTTAGTGAAAATGTCCATAAATTGGTAATTAGTGTCAATAAATTTGAGCACCATATTACCACTTTAAACATGATCTCTAAGAAAATGATGTGTAATATCAATATGAATACTTCTTGAATGTTAGATAAGATTCTTAGAAGGATTTATTGCACTTGTGTTGTCACATTTGATGGAAATGTGATCAACATTTTTTCCATAATCCTTAAGTTATTACTTTATCCAAAGAACTTGAGTGCAACAATAATTCGCTACTACATATTGCGCTTTGGTAATGAATAAGACAACCAAAACGCTAAACATGATATTAGTTCTAGAAGCAGTAAGATAGAGGAGAGAAGCAATCATGCCTCTATACCTCTTTTCATCAATAAGCTTACCTAATTCATCTTTGTCTAGCTTGATGGTTGCACTCATTGGTGTTTTTGCTACCTTGTATCCATCCATGCCAAATCTTTTGAGTAGACCTTTTGTAAAAGTGGCTTGTTTGATGAAGATGCCTTCTTTGGTTTGCTTGATTTGAAGACCAAGGAAAAACTTGAGCTCACCCATGATGCTCATCTCAAACTCCCTAGTCATACATTTAACAAATCCTCACAATGAGATTCAATAGCAGCACCAAATATAATATCATTAACATATATTTATATAATGAGTGTATCCTTATTGTGCCTTTTCATAAATACAATTATGTCAATCTTGCTTTTTTCAAAATCAATTTGTAAAAAAAATAAACTAAGACTTTCATACCAAGCTCATGGAGCTTATTTTAAACCATATAAGGCTTTAATCAATTTAAAAACATGATTTGGGAAATCATGAGATTTAAAACCCAGAGGTTATTCAACATAGACTTCCTCTTTAATGAAATCAATTAGAAATGAACTTTTCACATCCATTTGAAAAAGCTTGAAATTTATATGATATGCAAATGCTAAAAGAATTCTAATGGCCTCAAATCTTGTAATGGGGGCAAACATTTCATCATAATCAATTCCTTCCTTTTGGTTGTATCCCTTATCAACCAATCTATCTTTATTTCTTATAATGAAACCTTGTTCATCTAACTTATTCTTAAACACCTACTTGCAACCTACAATCGGGTCTTCCTTAGGCCTTGGAACAAGTTCCCAAATTTTATTTCTCTCAAATTGATTGAGTTCCTCTTGCATAGCAATCACCTAACTTTCATCATCAAAAGCCTCATCAATGGACTTTGGCTTAATTTAAGAAACAAAAGCAAGATTATTATCTAATGCATGTAGTTGAGGCCTAGTACTTACTCCTTTGGATGTTGCAACAACAATGAGATCCTTTGGGTGATTATCTTGTGCTTGGTTCTCCTCTTGTTATAGTTGAGGTTCCTTTTCTTGTGGTGGCTCATTATCTTCAAGCTTAATCACATTATCCTTAGGTAAAGGATCAAGTTCCAAGTTTTCAAAGTCACCTTCAAGATTATTAATAAGAGAACCTTTCCCAATATCAACTTTACTAGACTCATCAAAAATAATATTCATAGTCTCTTCAACCACCATAAACTTTTTGTTAAACACTCTATAGGCTATGCCAGTGGTGGAATAACTAAGAAAAATACAATCATTAATTTTTTAGGCAAATTTTTTAAGACTTGTCCTTGGTTTTAAGTATGTAGCACTTACACCCAAATACTCTAAGATATGAAAGCTTGGGTTATCTTCCATTTCATAACTCATAAGAAGTTTTATTTAGAATAGGTCTTTTGAAAACTTGAATAGTAATATAACATTAGGTATTAATGGCTTCAACCTAAAAGTAATTTGGCAAGGAATACTCATTGAGCATAGTTTTAGCCATTTCTACCAACGTTTTATTTTTCCTTTATACAACACCATTTTGTTATGGTGTTCTAGGAGTAGAAAAGTTGTGTGAAACCCCATTCTCTAAATAATAATTTTTAAAGGATTCATTTTGAAATTCTTTTTCATGGTCACTTCTAATAGATGAAATGAGGTAACCTTTCTCACTCTGAACTCTTTTGGCAAAACACTTAAAAGCATCAAAAGTATCACTCTTATGAGTAAGGAAGGATACCCAAGTAAATCTTGAGTAATCATTAATAAGGACAAAATGCATAATGCTTTCCACCTAAGCTAGCATTCCTAGTAAGTCCAATTAGGTCCATATGAATGAGTTTCTAGAGGTCCTTACTACATTTTTTGCCTTATAAGATGCTTGATGTTGCTTCCCCATTTAACAAGGTCCATATGTCTTGGCCTTTATGAATTTGATCTCTAGAAGACCTTCAATAAGCTTTCCTTTAGACAAGCTTTTGTAGAAGCTTCATGCTAGCATATCCAAGTTTTTTATGCCAATGCTAAGATTCATTGCTAACAGATACAAGACACTTAAAGGATTAGTTAGCTTAATTGTCTAAGTTAATTATATAGGTATTGCCCCTCTTTCACCCTTAAAGACTACCTTCTTATCCACCAAGGTGGTAACCCAACACTCTTTAAGGTCAAAGGAGACTTTATTACCCTTATTACATAATTGACTTAAACCTAACAAATTATGTTTCAATCCTTCAACTAAAAGAACATTATCAATAACTAAGTAGCCCTTTTTACCAACAATTCCAATGCTAATTACCTTACCATTGTCATTGTTTCTAACAGTGACATTGTCACCATCTTTTCTTTGATAGATATGAATAGCTTTCTATTTTCAGTTATATGCTTTGAGCATTGACTATCCACATGCCAATCATTATCTTCTTGGGTGGCTTCCAAGCATTCCTGTAACATAAAAACACATCACCTTTATTTAGGTACCTAAGTATACTTGGGTCCTTGAGGGTTAGGCTTAGAAAGGTCCTCTAATTTGACATGTGCATTCCTAATATAACAAAACACATTTATGTGGCCATACCTCATACAATAGTGACATTAGAGTCTAGACTTATAAGTATTTCTCCTATGCACAACCTTACTATGAGTAGAAGCCCTTCTCATACTTTGGTTATAAGTATGCATGTAAGTTCACGAGTGATGAGGAGTAGAAGAGAAGTTCTTGTGAGTGTGTGATTGAGCATGCCTTTTTATGTACATGTATGCATGATTAACTCTTTGAGGCTTAGCTCTAAAGACATAGGAAGCCTTCCCTTTGCCTTTAGGCTTAGGAAATTTAATACTAGGAGCACTCTTCTTCCCAATAACATCAATGCTAGAAGTTTGAGGTGTAGAGGCTTAAATGAATGTAGGATAAGAAGAAGTAGATGAGGAATCTCCATTAAAGTCTAAACCATATCTCATGAAGGGAGGACTTTGAGATACAATAAGAGTATCTAAAGCTTTCTTCCTTTTATGAAATCTTTAAATGGAATTTCTAAGCTCAATTACTTCACCTTTCAAAAAGAGATTTTTCCTTTCTTAGAGTGAAGAGAGGATGAAGTTTTATAAAAATTTTATAAAGATTTTTTGATTTTTTCATTAGAAGTTCTCAAGTCACTAACAAGATCATTTAAACCTTTAAATTCATCTTCAAGTTTTGAGCTTTTTTTTTTTTATATAAGTTTTCATTTGAGACTTGTATTATCACATCTCAAGGTTAAAGCTTTAAGAAGCTCATCATTTACATCATCTAACTCGTTATACTCATAACAAGAATGTGAAGAAGTACTTACCTCATTGGATGAGTCCTTTTATGCCATAAAGCATAGGTTAGCAACTTCTTCATCTACTTATTCCTTACTTGAGCTATCATCTCATATGGCCTTGAAGCTCTTCTCTTTCTCCTTTACCCACTTCTTCTTTTTCTTAAGCCTAGGACAATCGGATTTAATGTGACCTTGCTTTCCATATTCAAAGTAAGTCACCTCATTCTTCTTATTCTTGAAATTTGGAGAAGCTCTTTTGAAGTTCCTCCTAACTTTTCTTTTCTTAATTATCACTAGAATTAATCTCCACCTCTTTATCTTTGCTTGAGGACTTAAGAGCTAAAGTCTTCTTTTCCATTTTTTCATTTTTGTCCCCTTACCCTTTCATTTTTTTTCCATCTCCCCATCCTTCTTTAAGGCTACCTCATGAGTAAGTAGCTTACTAATGAGGACATCTGTTTGCACCTTTCTAATCCCCATATTGGATTCTTATATGGTACAAATTCTAGCACCAAACTTCTTAAGAGGAAGAGATTTTAGAATTTTAGTGTTTACCTCATGATTTGTAAGGATTCTTTTGAACTTCTTCATGTTTGTGACAATGGAGAAGAGTCTATTTGTCATGTCAATGATGCTTTCATTTTGCTTCATCATTAAGAGCTCTCATTCTATCATATACATCTCCAATCTACTTGACTTCACAAGTATGGTGCCCTTATGGTAGTTCTTTAAGGCTTTCCATATCTCATAGGCAGTTAGGCAATGTTACACTCTACCAATCTCCTCTCTTGATAAGTAGTTAAGGAGAATGGTCATTGCCCTCTTGTTCTTGCCATTAGACTTCCTATGTGCTTCCACCTATTCTTCCTTTCAAATTAGCTATTCATTATTATCTACCACTTTGGTTGGAGGCTTCCATTTCTCTGCTACTATGTACTGAAAATTCACTACATCACTATCTAAATAAATCTTCATTTTATACTTTTAATGAGTATAATCAGATCCATCAAAGTAAGGCTTGAGGTGAGTATGAATTTCTTCTTGTGCCATGATCTTTTCTTACTCAATTAAGGCCTTATTTGAAACTTGGCTCTGATATCACTTGTTGGCCCTTGTGCACCAAGAAAGGGGGTTAAATTGGTGGGTAATTTAAAATTTTAGGGGTAAGGTTAGAGATTTAAGCTTTAGAAGATGTAAAAGATGAATAAAATATGCAAGGATTTATAATGTTTTGGGTAATAACCAACTCTACATCCATTCCTAAATTCTTTCAATTATGTGTTTCATTAATATCAAATAGTGTTTTGTAAGCTCACACTAAATTTTTACAACTTATGTTTTACAAAGGGTCACACATAACTTCATTAGTATTTTTCATGGCTAATACTCAACCTAACAAGAGTTTTACATTCAAAGCCTACCTCTCAAACTCAAACCCATTAGTGTTTAATGATTACACCAAACAGCAACTTAATTATAAGAAATTGAATGCTTAAGAGTTAAGAAATTAAATTGCAAGAGTTTTGGCTACAATAAATGTTGTTTTCTCATGTTTAGTTCCATTTTATAGAGAATTTATAGGTTACTCCCACAAAAAAATGTTAGAGACAAAACTATACCCAAATCTATAAAGTTGGGCAAATCTACATTTAATGCTTTTTAGGAGATTGTTGTGGTCGCTACAATATTATCATGATCGCTATATGCTTTTCATACTCAATGCCTATTAACAGTTGAGATCTTTAATTGTGTCTAATAGATAGTACATACGGTAGCCAAAGATTGGATCTTCATCAAACTATCCATTAGAACCCCATTTTGTGCTTTAATGATCTTGGTCACAATTAAGAGGAGAACGATCTTTATCTTAATAGCATTGGTTATCCTACCACTACAACTAGCCATAATTGGTTCTATGAAGATTTGAGTTCTTGAGTTAAGCTTATAATGATCATTATGACATGGTTGCGGTCATGAAATCGAACTTGTAATAGTCCCGTGACACATGGCATATGCTGAATGCAACTCTGAAATCTTTTCAAATTCAATTAAAAATTATGGTCATTATTAAAGTCATAAAGCTCACTATGATTACTTCTGTCAAATTTATATTTAAGGCCCCACATGGTAGCAGTAGCTATTGTAGCAGTAGCGATCACGATTTACAGTCATTTCTTGATTCCATTCAACTTCCAATGATGCTCTATCTTGATTTCTACAATTGCCATACTTGGACAAAGCATTAGCACCATTCAATCATGTGTTGTCAAGATCAAAAGAGAGTTTGACCACCTAGTCTAATAGTATTCTTGGCAAGCCATAACTATATGAGATAGGAGCGATGCATAACATAAGGTACTTAACCATAAAGATAGCTACACCGAAGGAATGGTGACCATTCAGGAAAACCAAAAGTTAACAAATGAATACAACCACATAGCCTTTTAGCAAAGTGGATTAGCATTCTAAACAAAGGGAATGCTCAAAACAAGTTGGTTAGTCAACAAAACTTAATATCTCTACTAATAAAGTAATTAAGATTAGTATAAATATGAGTTAAATAGTGACTAACCAAATGACTCAAGTCATTTTGAGAATGTTGGAAAGATTGCCTCCAAACTAGAGGAGATACATGGGATCCATCCATCAATAGCCTGTCACAAGTTAAATGTGAACCCTAAGGTAAAGCTAGTGAAAAAAAAAAAAAAGAGGTTCACCTCTAAATGGCAAAGGGCTACAATCGAAGAAGTGTTCAAACTCTAATACATTACAGTTATTATAAAGTTAAAGTATCCTAATTGTATAGCAAATGTTCTGATGGTTAAGAAACCAAATGGTAAATGGAGGATATGCATTGACTTCATAAACTTGAACAAGGCATGCTCAAAGGATAATATTTGTTGTTGAACATTGACTAGTTAATAGACTCCACCATATGCTATTCCAGGTATAATTATCTCGATGCGACACCAGGATATCACCAAATTTTGATGCACCTCAATGATGAAGAAAAGACAACCTTTATGATGGATCAGGATTTATTGCTACATAAAGATGCCCTTCAGCCTCAAGAACATGAGAGCAACCTACCAAAAGCTGATGAACTTCATGTTCAAAGAATAAATTGATAATAATGTCGATGTATATGTAGATTACATTATTATTAAAAACAAAACTGATGAGTCTCATGAAGATTATTTATAAGAGGTTTTTAATCTCTTAAACAAGTATGACATGAAACTAAATCTAGACTAGTGTATGTTTGGAGTAAAGGCAGGCAAATTCTTGGGGTTCATGATTTTTGAACAAGGGATGAGGTAAACCCTAAAAAGATTTAAGTTATTCTAGATATGAAGCCACCCAAACTATTAATGAGATACGAAAGCTAAACAAAAAGATCACAACGCTAGGTCGATTTATCTCCTGTTTGGCAAAGAGGTGTCTACCCTTCTATAAGAGCCTAAAGAATATTAAATACTTCAAATGGTCATAAGATTTTCTAGCAACATTCAAACATCTTAAGGTGTTCCTTGACACTCCACCACTTTTGAGCAGATATGAAGCCGGTGAAACACTATTCATCTACCTTACTACCAATGAAGAAATGGTTGCATCCATTTTGATTCGAGAGGTGGAGAACAACATCTCATATACTATACTAGCTGAGTCCTATGGGGCACAAAAATCAGGGATCCCAGGTTGGAGAAGCTAGCTATGGCCTAGTGGTCTCAGTAGAGAAGTTAAAGCCCTATTTTCAAGCACACACCATTATGGTACAAATATATAACCCTTTCAAAAAGCCTTGTAACATCTAGACACTTTCAGATAATTGGTACACTAGGCTCTTTAGCTTAGTGAGCATGACATTAAGAATGAACCCGAACGGCCTTAAATGCCCAATGTTTTGCTAACGTTGTTATGGAGATGACAAATGAAGAACAAGTCACAGCTCTCCAAAGGAGGTATGGACATTACATGTGTGGTGTGCCTGACAAACATGAAGATAAAGCAGAAGTAGTTCTCCAAAGCCTTGATAAAATTAAAGTTATATATGTCATTACTTTAAAGTTTGGGGCTACTAACAATGTTACAAAGTATGAAACCTTGGTCACTAGGCTCAACCTGGCCCCAAAGGTGTATGTAGAGGAGTTATAGGTGTTCAACGACTCTATGTTGGTAGTTAACCAAATCACATGAGACCTCTAAGAAAAGGATGACAACCTAGCCAAGTATTGAAAAAAGTGCCAACAACTACTCAACAGACTCTCCTAATAAGGAGGAATATGTTTAAAAAGAGAACAAAGAGGCAAATATGCTAGCTAAAGCCATAATAGATTAAAAAGAGGTGTACTAGAACTTTCAGCTCAAAGAGGAAAGGCTCTAACCTATAATTATAGAATAATAGATCCTGAATGTAGTAGAATTAGATAGTTAGATGAGGCTAATCATCTAGTACCTAGACAAAGGAAAACTACTAGGTGACTAAACAGAAGCCATCAAGACACATAAAAGATCAGCAAGGTACTCCTACCACAATGGGTTACTCTATCGAACATTAGCCACATACCCTTTGACGAAATATGTCTCTCAAGAGGAAGGCAACTATGTTTTAAAGGAGATACATGAAGGCATCTATGGCACACATGAAGGATCACATGTTGTTACTTATAAAGCCTTACTCTAAGGGTTTTGCTAACCCATAATGAAAGATGGAGAAGATGTCAAAATCATGATAAAATCCCCTAAGTCCTAACTACATAGTAGGCCAGTATCACCAGTCGTTGGTCATTTACCATATGGGGAATGGAAATCCTTGGCCTTTTCCCCTAAGCAACAGGATAAAAAAAGTTCATCATCATCACCATCAACTACTTCACTAATTGGGTAGAAGTCGAAGTAGTAACAACCATCATCACTAAGAAGACAAAAAATTTCTTTTAGAAAGAAGTTGGCAGAAATAGCCCCAGAGTCCAACACTTTAATCCAGATGTCAAAAACGAAGGGGCCAAACTTTACATTGATCTACTTGAAGAGCGCAAAACATATGATATTATTTGAAAAACAACATACAAGACAAAGATTGCTCAATATCATAATAAAAGTATTAGCAAAAGATCTTTTCAAAAATGTGACCTTGTACCTAGAAAAGTAGACATAGGTAAAAGAGTTGCTAGGGTAGGAAAACTTGGAGCTAATTAGGAAAGCCCCTACCAAGTTGTAAATGTAATAGGAAACATAGCCTACCAATTAATAACATTAGAGGGATAACCAATCTGAAGGTTCTATAATGTAAAGAACATTCATAAGTACTACTAATAAAGTATTCATTCAATATATACATTGTGTAATAAGGGTTTGGCCCAAAAAAAAAACAATGTAAATTCTTTAAGTATAAGGGTTTGACTCCTAAAAAAGCCATAAGTATTTCCTAAGCATAAGGGTTTGGCCCTTAAAAAAGCTATAGATATTCTTTAAGTATAAGGGTTGGCCCCCTTAAATGCCATAATAGTATAAGGGTGCATTTCTTAATTTTCTTTAAGTCAAAGGTTTATCAATCCTAGAAGGGGTTAACAATTGTTAAAGTTAAAAGGTTCAGATCATAGGTTCAACCTTCAAGAAGAGTTCGCAATAAATTATCTTCAAAGGTTTGACCCTCTCTAGGTCATTATTCAAACTTATTTATCACTAAGTCTTTATATTACATTTTTCCTCTTAGAAGAATATTTCAACTGATCAATTTATCATTAGGAGTTATTTGATTAGTTATTAGTGAAACAAGTAAAAAGAAACACAAAGAATGGAAAATGAAATTCATATTTCAAAATTTGTGTAAGTATGACATTTACATATATAAAAAATAATACACAGTATAAGAGATCTAAGAGGTTAGAGCTTTCTTATTAATTAAAGGCTTTTGCGTAGTCTATACCTTTAACAAAAAAATATCAAAGGCATCCATGTCCATCACAAAGATACCTCATTCAAGTGCGAAGGCTGTAAAGGAAGAATTTTCTCCAAGTCTTAAAGGAGACACTCAAAGTTTGCCTGCTAATGTGTTTGCCTCAAAATCTAAAGCCTCGCTAGGTACTAGTTCAACAGGGACATTGCTTTTTAAAGGCCTTAGAGGGGTCATGATTACTCGAACCATCTTGGTCTCTTTGTTCACTTTATAGGTAACGATGACATACAAAGCATCAAAGGCAGACACCCCAGTGTTACCTCTCTTATAGTGTTCTATGCAGGCCTTATACATATAATCAAAGTCTATAGATTTCAGCTTTAACAAGTCCATACCTAGATGGTCTGCCTCTAGGATCTTATGGATGCCTTGGTTGTATGTCTTTAATACCAGAGCACATATAGCAGATATCTCTACCTCTCTTACCTGACTAAGGCTACTGTGTTATCTTAGCACTCATTAAGGCACTTTGTTACTCTACAGCCTGTTAGTACTTAATTATTTTTCTTTTTCAAGTCCTTTTCCATATGGATCAACTAAATGCCTTGTCTGTTTATTTCTTCATCAAATGAAAGATGGATTTTCTTTAGTTCAGCACTCTGGCATTCAATCATCTCTTTCATCTTCTTATCAACTGCCTTAACCTTCTTACTGACTGTATTGATTTTTTTATAGCCTGTTCAAAACAACATTAGAAGTTAAATTTTGAAAAAGAAAAGAGAAGTATAATGAGCATAAATTTACTTACAGAAGAAGACACCTTAGCTTCTGATCTCTTCCTCTAACTTTTTTTTTAATGCTTATATGCCTTTTAGCATATGCATGACACTAGTGCGCACAAGGTCAATTAAAGGGAGTGACTTAGTCTTGCTTATCTGGCGGACATAAAGTCCAAGAACTTATCATGGATGACAAAGTTTTATACTATGTTATTAGAGTTTGCCTCTAGCCATGCCCTAGGTTTGGAGCACTTTTTCCCTAAAAACTTGTAGAGTTTTTATCCTTTGTTGACTCCTCTCCTCATCCTCATCCTTTAGCTGAAAGGCTTCTTTTCTTTTTTTTTCCCCCCTTATTTTTCTCCATGCTTTTGCCCTTAATATTGATAAAGGGAGGAGAGGAAGGCATCTCATTGGTTGGAGGAAGGATGGGCAAGTTTGTAGCATCTTTCAAAGTAGACTCTGGGATGGACACACATTCATTATCCCTTCACCTCCTTTAATCAATCGCAGGAGGTAGGAGAATGATGTCTTCATTATCATCAAAGTTTATGTTAAAATTCTTGAGGAATTCCATCTTATCTGAAAAAAGAATATTTAGTACAAATTAATAAAGTGTACAAAGTCAACAATATAGATAAAAATATCTTTCTTCTTCTTTAAGGTCTTTTGAGAAGACTCAGCCTCCTCCTCAAATAATCACACCTTCTAATGTTCTCTTCAAGATCTTAACCCCAAGGTTTTAGTTTCAAATAAACTATCTCACATACTTCTTACAAGATAGTTGAACCTTTAAGTATTCAATAATGATGTTGAATAACTTGTCATGTTCTTCATAGTATTGAGAGACTAAAGGTAGGAAGGGTTTGTCTAGAAAGGTTAAAGGAAGGTTATTTAGGTCCAAACAATGTTTGATGAAAAAGAGTTTGTTAAGCCAATCCTTCATGAAAGGAAATGAAACACTATTTTGTTATCTGATTTA
Source organism: Omphalea diandra (assembly GCA_949677035.1). Lineage (NCBI taxonomy): Eukaryota > Viridiplantae > Streptophyta > Magnoliopsida > Malpighiales > Euphorbiaceae > Omphalea > Omphalea diandra. The sequence continues at coordinate 20,845 of CATIWR010044194.1, forward strand.
GTAGTGAGAGAAAGAAACAGCTTTGTGGCATGGTGTGTCAAACTATAAACATGCTAGCGGTGATGGCTAGTTAGGATCAATCCCTTCACATAACAAATCTCAATGGGACTGCACAAGATCTGGATCACATTAGGTTGAAGTTGGGTTAGAGAAGCAGAATGAAAGGTTAGGTAGCCTAAGAAAATCAGGTAAAGAGGAAATATGATGTCAGCTTCTAGTTGTTCCCTATAAATGATTACAATCATTACATCGGTGGGATTACGAACCATAGTTAGAAGGGGTAGGAGACTAGTTCATCCTCCTTTGGTATCCAGTAGGTCTCTCGAAGGTACTTTAAGTCTTCCTCCTTGATCACACTTTGGAAACTTCTTAACTTAACTATGGCTCGACTAATTGATTCCCATATGATACCTAATGAGAAGAAGAAAGAGTAATAAGCAATAAGAATACACAACAAAAAGCACTACTTGAAAGTGCAAAGAGGGAAGTGAACTTCGAAGGTTGAGGAAGTAGCAGAAATAAAAGATAAGGAAGGATTTTAGCAGCAGAAATCTTAAGAAGCATAAAAAGTTTAAAATGTGAGATAAAACTCCCCTTTTATAACAAAAAGTAATATGGAGAGGCATGCCAACAATAATTATGAGTAGCCAACTATTTGCCTTTAGACTCCCCAAATAGGATGGTAACTATTGGCACTTTAATTTTTTTCAAAAAATGAGAAAACTCTCCAGCTAAGGTGGTAAAATTCTAGGGCACGTAAGAGGTGTGTTTACTAAAGCCCAAAGCATATAGAATAATTTGTCTGATTAGAGGGCAAAGCCAGTAAGTAAAGTTCACACTGACATTAATGTCAATAACATAGTAATTCAGGGGAGACTATTGATAGCCCACAAATCACTGAACGACCTATAGACGGATACTTATCTTAGGAATAGGTAGTTTCTAAGGCAAATCTAGGCTTAGTGATAGGAACATGGGTAACTTATCTTAACCCCGTGTTTAATGTTATTACCTTTACCTAAGGAACATTCAAAAATCAAGCAAAGACTTTAATTCCAAACTAGGCCTCTAGATAACATGTATCTAGTAACCTAAGTTACAAAAAATTAAAATTAAATATGTTTACAAAGTTACTTAAGCCTTCACTCAAATAACCTAACCAAGTTCTTTCAAGATCCAAAGAGAAGAACAATTTCTCATGAGAAAATTTCAATTATATTGATAAAAAATTGAGTCCAAATATATGGTTTGAATGACCTATTTATAAGCATTGTATTACTTACTAATTAAGAATAATATATGTAAATACTACTCTAGAAGTAAGAAATAAACTAAATAGGAGAAATGTCATATGCCTATTAGGGTAAGCATGCATCCAAACTTCTTAAATATTATCTCATATTACAATTCAAGGAACAAAAGAAAAATCTTTTCTAAAGAGGAAATAGAATTCGACCAAGAAAGGAAGAAAATAATATTCTTATGATCTTGCATATCTTGGGAGATATTTGACATGATTTTATTGACCTCTTTTACCATATGTGTCGCTTCCCCTCTTTAGGAATTATTCTTCCACCAAAAGATATTTGAAATATTCTTTGAAGTTTCTTAAAATATTCTAAAACATTCTTCGAACCTTCTAGAATATTTTTGGTGTTATTTTCTCTATTTGTAAAGTTAGACTTATAGATTTCACTTTGAGGATCCATACATGAAATGAGCGTAAATAAATAATTATTTTGCCCTTGTGAAGAAAATTGTCCAAATAAGGCATATTCATATATGGCAGCTCCAAATATGGCAAGATTTGAAGCTTTTATGATGTCTTTCTTCTTTCGAATGAGATCTTTTTGATAGTCGTCTTCACTCTTTATAGCTTTAAGTTTGACCTTTATCATGATAAAAAGAATTATAAGTAATAACAAAAATAACATTAACACCATACTTACCTTATATAAAGCATTTAATCCTTACAAGTACAACGAGATTAACTTTTCTTTCGTTATATAGCTTGAAACACCCTTACTTTAAACAAATTAGTAATCACTTAATCTTATTGAAAAACTAATTAGCAAGGTTAATGACTTCATTAGTTTTGTGACATGTAATAAAGTATGTCATTTTAGAAAAGTAATCAACTACAATAAAAATTGATTTACCATATTTAGACCTAGATAAACCTAAAATAAAATTTATAGAAAGATCAATCCAAAGTATGCTAGGAATGGGTAAAGTCATGTATAATTCATGTGGTTTAGTTTTGGCCTCAACTTGTTCACATGTATCATTACCATAAACTTTTTGCACATCTAATTACATGTTAGGCCAATAAGAATGTTCGTACAAAACATCTAGAATTTTTAGTACACTAAAGTGTCCTATTAGATCTTCTCATGTGCTTTTCTAACTAGCAACTCATACAAATTAAATTTAGGCACATATAGTTGATTGTCTTTAAATAAAAATTCATTATGCCTAAAGTAGTTTTCAAAAGCCACCTTTTCACAAAAATGAAAGAACTTGCTAAAACTATGGCCATCCACATATAACTTTGTAATGTTCTCAAAACCTAAGAATTTAGTATTTAAAATAGAAAGAAGTTCATGCCTTCGAGATAAAGCATTGGTAACCACATTTTTCTTACCTTGTAATTCCTTTTTATAGCAACTAATCCATATGGTCACAAAAGAAACTTTGAAACACCATATATACATCTAAATTTTTCTAACAAGATCAAACACAAATTGCACACAGTCATTTCAAAAAAAACTTGAAAGAATTCCAACTAAATAAGAAAATATTAGTAAAACACCAATTATAAAACCCTTTCTCCACCTAGTATAAACAAACACTAAAATATCAAACAATTTTAAAAAGGAAACAAAAATACTAGTTAAAAGGAAGTTAAGTTCATGAGTAGCAAAACAAAGTTTAAAATTAGAGGAGAATTTAAAAGCAAAATAAAATTTTAAACTAAAAGAAACCTCATTGTACTAAGGTGTAACAAAGAACTTTGAAGAAAACAATTCTTTGTCATCCTCAGATTTTTCCATTAATGCACTGTCTATTTCATAAATGGCCATGGAACCAACAATGAAGTCTACTCAATGTTCATCTTCTTTTTCCTTTAAGGATGATAATTCTTTTGGCACCTCTTTAGGAAATAATTCTTCACACCCCTTTAAAAGAAACAAAAAGTACTAAGCAAAGAATTATGTAAAATTGTTAGGATCAAAATATGTTTCCTTGTACAAAAACAAATCCATAGGTGTTTAGGAAAAAGAGGTTTTCTCACTTCACTCTCTTTTGCATAATAGCTTTTTTTTTCGCACCCTCTCTTTTTACATGCACATCTCTTTTGTTTTATGCATCCTCTCTAAGCTCTCATTTTGTATACACATCTCTTTTGTTTTGTGCATCCTCTTTAAGCTCTTTTTCTTCCTCTTATACCTTACATCTCTCTATGGTTTTCTCATAGCTCTACTTTTGCTACATAAATATTTCTTTTCTCTCTCATGCGCATTATCTCTCTCTGTTATTATTTTATTTTCTTAGAGGACATCGTCATCATTCTTACTTATAACCTACATATCATCATGCATGAGACTTTCAATTTGAACATTGAAAGAAGCCTTTAATGATGGTATCTTATTATCATGTAAGTTAGTATTTTCAAGATCAACATTCTCCATTACATTCATAGATTTTTCAAGATCAACATTCTCCATTACATTCATAGATTCTTTGTTTGGACTTTAGAAAGCAACAAGCTCTGATTCTTGATAATTAACACTTATATCATCATGTAAAAAAGAAGTTTGAATTTTGATTATACCTTTAGAAGCAAGAACCTTATCTTTTAGCTTAACCTTCTTTGGAACATATTTCTTGCCACCCTAATAAACTGTCATAAAATTCAAATTTAGTCCCTTTAGAATTGGTTTTCCTTTCATATGATTGCAATTTAAACTCATAATCAATGCTAGCCTTTTGATCTTTAATTCTCCTAAAAGCTTGTGTAGGCTTTTAAAATTGATGGTACAAGTCTTTATAGGAATTTAGTGCATACCTCTTTCACATTCTTTTCTTTAGCCCTTGCCATGTAGAAATAGGTTCCCATCCATAATGTTCTCTAGCTAATGTCAATTGATCCCACCATAATGAAGCATCATCTTCAAATGAAAGAGTAGCAACCGGTACCTTATTTTTCTTCAGAACAATTATGGCATTCAAACGCTATCTCCAATTGCCTTTCCCATGCTAAGTACTCTTCAGGCCCACATTTCCCATAAAATTTTGAAATTGTTGGCTTGTTATTATTATATCTTGTTGGCCATTGAAGACTTTACCTTTTATCTACCCCATTTGTCATTGTAAATCAAGAAACAAATGGAAACCTCAAAAAGCACTCCCTCATGTGTTTACTCTCAAAAGATGTCACTCACACTTGTGTTTCATATAAAAATAAGCTTTTACCCTTTAATGAGCTCACTAATCTTACCTTTTATAACTTTTAATTCTTTTCTTTTGGTTCTTTTGGAACTAAAGTTACTATTATCAAGTTCAAGCTTAATCAAAAAGCAAACAAGTATTCCAATTTAATCTTGACTTTAAAACACAAAGAAAGCAAATGAACATAAACAAAAACAAATGAAAACAAATAGAAATGAATAGAAACAAATTAAAACACACGGAAACAAATGAAAACAAATGGAAACAAATGAAAATAAATGAAAGAAGGCTAATCAAGTATAGCAAGAATTGAAGTCACTAAATCACAATTTCAAACTTCTTTCTTTCTGTTGCTTTTTCCTTTTTGAGTTCTCTTACTTCTTTTTTTTTTTTTTACTTTAGATGTCTCTTTTTTTTTATTTCTTTTGTGTTTCTCGTTTTTGATAATTGAAGCTAATCACAAAGAACACAAAGTTATTGAAACTGAATTGATAGAAATAAAATGTAGTTCACAAATTTTTTTTGAAACAAATAATTAGTGACAAAAATGGAAGAAACGACTTTTGAGAAGAAGAATCACAAAGAAAATGATTAGAATGAGAAGAACAAGATAAATAAAGGATACGCACTTGATTTTGAAGTCTAAGCTTTGATACCAAATGGTACGAACGTGGGTAACTTGTCTCAAACCTGTATTCAATATTGTTACATTTGCCCAAAGAATTTTCAAGAATCAAGTAAAGACTTTAATTCCCAACTATACATCTAAATAAATTGTATCTAGCAATCTAAGTTACAAAAAATTAAAGACTATTTAATTTTCAAATTGTAAAGAACTAGTCAATTTTAAGTTTAGAATTAAACAAGTTTGCAAAGTTACATAAGCCTGCACTCAAAGATCCTCACAAAATTCTTTTAAGGACCAAAGCTAAGAACAATTTCTCATAAGAAAATATAAATTATATTGATCAAAAATTGAGTCCAAATACATAGTTTGAATGACCTATTTATAAACATTATGGTGCTTACTAACTGGAATAAAAGATGTAAATATTCTAGAAATGAGAAATAAACAAAATAGGAAAAATACCATAGCATGCATCCAAACTTCCTAAATATGATCTCATATTACAATTTAAGGAATAAAAGAAAAACCTTTTCTAAGAGGAAATAGAATTCGACCAAGAAAAGAAGAGAATATTATTCTTGAGTCTTGCATATCTTGGAAGATATTTGACCTTATTATATTGACCTATTTTACCATATGTATCGCCTTTCCTCTTTAGGAATATTATTCATTCTCTAAAAGATATTTGTAATATTCTTAAAAGTTTCTTGAAATATTCTGGAACCTTCTTCAAACATTCTAGAATCTTTTAAAACATTTTTTTATGCAATTTTCTTTATTTGTAGAGTTGGAATTACATATTCCATTTTGAAGATCTACACATGAAATGGACGTAAAGAAATAACTTTTTTGCATTTGTGAAGAAGATTTGTCCAAATAAGGCAACTTCAAATATGACAAGATTTGAAGCTTTTATAATGTCTTTCTCCTTTCAAATGAGATCTTTTTGATAGTTTTCTTCACTTTTTGTAGCTTTAAGTTTGCTCTTAATTTATTCATATCTCTTACAGACTGAATGATGATATCGTTCGATGAGCATCATGAATATCGAACAATGATAAATTATCAACAATAAAAGATTGGCAATGTTCGAAAGACTTATGAAGCTCATTCCCTTAACTTTCGAAGATAATGCAGTTATGGAGATGGATACGTTTTCTTATATTTCAAGATTACTTCAATGCTTACAATAATTACTATTATCACAACTCAAATAAAAAGGCTTCAACAAAAACAAGTACACATTATCATCATTATCTTTACAATTCTTTCAGAATTTTGTTATTAATATTACAACATTTTCATTATCTTCAAGCTCTCAAAAAAGGCAATCTCTAACTTAACTACTATAGTGACTATGGGACAAATAATCCCTCTAATTCATCTTTCATTGTCTTTTATAGGGTCATTTCTATAAGCTTGTGATCAAGGGCTCTTGGACTAGGATGGTTAATCCTAAGTCTTAAACCATTTTTGATATTGACAAAGGAGATTGATCAATTCTAATGATTCAATTAAGTGTTGTTTTGTAGTTTTTAGTTAGTCTCTATATTTGAAGTTGGATGAAGTTTTTAATCTTCAAACAAAGTAAAGTGCCTCCTAATTCGCAACGCAACATCATAAATTGCGACCGCGAACTAGACTAAGGTATGTTGACAAATTGGGCAGATGGATTCGCGACCTACTTCTCTGCCACGACCAATTCAAAGAAATGAAAGCCAAAGTTACAGGCGAATCATGAGGATGAAGATGAACATTTTTGGCAGATGATTTTGTGTCTTGAGTAGCAGCCTATACAAGAAGAATCGCGATCGCTACTTTTGTGAGTAGGTGAAAGGCAACGACTATATTTTCCTGGTGAACCAATGGAAAGATGACATGTGGACTAGCCGTTAGACACAAATGGAGTTTTATGCCGCAAGTTTTGGCTCCCATATGGAAATTGTAAAATCGCGACCGCGAAAGAGTAGTAGCTAGCGCGAACGAATCCTGACAAGCATTTAATGCAAAAATCTATCTAGCATACTTTGAAGATTTGCTACCAATTTTATTGCAACGTCTCTTTGGTGCATAGAGGCTATAAATACCTCATCAAACATATATAAATGCAAGAGAATTCATTAATTTATAACCCAAACTCTTGCAATTTTGCTACTCAATCTTTTCTCTTCTTTAGGTGATTGTTTAGTATAAGCATAAACACCATTTGTAAAGGTTATAGTGTGAGCTTGTAAAAACACTAAAAGAGGTTATTGTGTAAGCCTTAAAAACACAAATGTAAAGGTTGTTGTGTGAGCCTAAAAAACATAAGTGTAAAGATTATTGTGTGAGCCTTTAAAACACAAGTGTAAAAGTTTGGTGTGAGCTTAAAAGCACCATTGGAAGATAGTGGAACACCTAATTGCTAAGAATTAGGGAGTGGACGTAGGGTCGATTATACCGGAACTACTATAAATCTTATGTCTCCATTCTACTCATTTTCTTTCTTACCTTTTTGTTTTAATTTTTATACATCAATTTAACCTCCCCCTCCCCCCCTTCTTGGTGCTTAGGGCCAACAAGTGGTATCAGAGCCTAAATACTCAAACAAACCTTTATTGGTAAGTAAAAGATCATGGCACAAGAGAGAATCCACTCACACCTCAAGCCTCACTTTGATGGAATCGACTATACTCATTAGAGGTATAGAATGGAAATCTATCTTGACACAAAAGTGGTGGACCTCTAGGATGTGGTTGTAAAAGAATGGAAGTCACCAACTAAGGTAGTGGATGGAATTGAAGAACTTATCCCAATAGAAGAATGGTTTGAAGCTCACCGGGGATCAAATGGCAAAAACAAAAGGATAATGCCCATTCTTCTAAGCTCTCACTCTAAAGAAGAGATTGAAAGAGTGCAACATTGTCAAACAACACATGCCATTTGGAAGACACTTAAGAACTACCATGAAGGCACAACTCTAGTAAAGTCAAGCCGGTTGGAGATGTACGTAACCGAATGGGAGCTATTCATAACGAAGGACAATGAAAGCATCACCGAAATGACGAATAGGCTCTTATCTATCGTTACCAACATGAAGAAATTTAGAAGGACACTCACAAACTATAAGGTAAATGCAAAAATCCTTAAAACCCTTTCTTTAGATAAATTTGGTGCTAGAGTGTGTAGCATTCAAGAGCCCAATCCAGAGATTGGGAAGGTGCCAACAGATGTTTTGATAGGCAAACTCTTGACTCATGAGTTGGCCTTATAAAAGGATGAAGAAGCTAAGACGTCAAGGAGATAAACTAGAAAAAGAAAGAAGAACCCTGGCTCTTAAGTCTTCAACAAAGGAGAAGGAGGTAGAAATTACCTCAAGTGATGAAGAAAGTGACAAGGAATAAGAGGAGCTAGCAATCCTCTCAAGGAGGACAAAAGAGTTGATCAAAAGAAGAAAAGAAAGAAAAGGCTTCAAGAAGACAGCTCCTAGTCCAAGAGAGAAATCCAACAATGTCACTTGCTATGAATGTGGCAAGCAAGACCACATCAAGTATGAGTGTCCCAAATTGAAGAAGAAGAAGAGTTTTTCAGCCACTTGGGATGATAGCTCAAGTGAAGAAGAGAAAAAAGGAGAAGTTGCCAATATTTGCTTCATGGCACAAGAAGACTCTATAAATGAGGTAAGTACTTCTTCTCATTCTAATTCTGATTTTGAATTTGATGAGATTGATGAAGAGCTTATAGAGGCTCTAACCATGAGATGTCACAAGTCACAAATGAAATCTTACAAAAGAAAATGTCAAAAACTAGAAGATGAATATAAATCCTTTAATGACATGCCAAGATCTACCTAAGGATTGGAGATTTTCCAAGTATCACCCCCAAAGACTTTATCATTGGTGATACATCTAAAGGTGTAAGTACTAGATCTCAACTTAATCTTTTAGATAATAATCTTGCTTTTATTTCTCAACTTGAGCCAAAATCAATTAATGAAGCTCTTGATGATGAGAGTTGGGTACCTGCTATGCAAGAGGAACTCAACCAATTTAAGAGAAACAAGGTATGAGAACTTGTCCCTAGGGCTAAAGAACGCCCAATTATAGGCTGTAAGCAGGTGTTTAGGAACAAGTTAGATGAGCAAGGTTTCGTCACTAGAAATAAAGCTAGATTGGTTGCTAAAGGATACAACCAAGAAGAAGATAAAGACTATGATTAAACTTTTGCCCCCATAGCAAGATTAAAGGCCAATAGGATTCTTTTTGCCTATGCATGTCATATGAATTTTAAACTTTTTCAAATGGATATGAAAAGTGCATTTTTGAATGGCATCATTGAAAAGGAAGTCTATGTTAAACAACCTCCTGGTTTTGAGTCACATTGTTTTCCAAACCATGTTTTTAAGTTGAACAAAGCCTTATATGATTTGAAACAAGCTCCAAGAGCTTCGTATAAAAGGCTTAGTTCATTTCTCTTAAAAAATAATTTTGAAAAAGAAAAGGTGAATACCACACTTTTTATTAAAAAGCACAAACATGACACATTAATTGTTCAAATCTATGTTGATGATATCATTTTTTGTGCTACTAATGAATCTCTTTGTAAGGATTTTGCTAAGTGTATGACTAGAAAATTTGAAATTAGCATGATGGGAGAGCTCAAGTTCTTTCTCGATCTACAAATCAAGCAATCGAAGGAAGGGATCTTCATCAATCAAGCCAAATACACAAGGGAGATACTTAAGAAATTTGGCATGGATGGTTGCAAGATAGCAAAAACTCTAATGAGTGGTACCATCAAGCTAGATAAGGACGAATCGAGCAAAATAGTAGATGAAAAGAGATATCGAGGTATGATCAGATCTCTGTTTTATCTTTACTACTTCTAGGCCAAATATCATGTTTATTGTTTGTATATGTGTTAGGTTACAATCCTCTCCTAGAGAGTCTCATTTGAATGTTGTCAAGAGGATTTTTAAATATTTGCATGGTACAATTCACTTAGGGTTATGGTATCCTAGGGATTCTTCCTTTAGTCTCGTAGGATATTCGGATGCAAATTATGCAAGTAGCTTATTAGATAGAAAAAACACTTCCGGAACTTGCCAATTTATAGGTGAATGCTTGGTTTCTTAGTTCAGTAAAAAGCAAGCGTCAGTTGCCTTATCCACAGCGAAAGCTGAGTATATGGTTGCGGGTTGTTGTTGCACCCAAGTCCTTTAGATGAAACAACAATTAAAAGATTTTGGCAAAGTGGTTGATCACATTCCTATTAAATGTGATAACACAAGTGCTATTAATCTCTCTAAAAATCTCATCTAATACTCTAGGAGCAAACACATAGATATTAGACATCATTTTCTTAGAGATCATGTGCAAATGGGTGATGTTGTGTTAGAATTTATTGACAAAAATCATCAACTTGCAGATATTTTCACTAAACCTCTAAATGAAGAAAGGATTAACTTCATTAAAAGAGAATTGGGAATGTTTGATGGTAGTTCCCTAAAGTAAAAATATTTATATGTGATCATTGTTGTGTGTATTGATATTTGTTGATTTGTGATATTTGTGTTTGATATAAGTAGATCATAATTTTTTTTTCAAAATTCAACTATTTTTTCATTACTGACTCATAATTCGAGGTCGCTATCCTTCCTTTATGATCGCGAATTATAGTCAATTTCACTCAACTGTCAAACATCAATTAGCGGTTGCAAAATTTCCGCTCCACCGCGAATTTTGGTCAAATTTTCAAAATTTTGACAGTTAAGGCGCGTATTCTCGAGAAAAATTTGTCCATCACTCACATTTTTTGGAATTCGTAGTCGCGACTCATAAATTCGCGAATGCGAATTAGAGTAACTGCCTAGACATTTAAGTGATTTGATTGCCAACTGTTGCCAACTTTTCATTAATTCATTTCTAGTCGTTTTTACACCCCTTCAAAGGCTATAAATACCCCCCCTTCAATAGTGACATTCTCACTGTTATTCCAAACATCTTCACTCTCTCAAATCTCTCTAAAAATCTCCCAAACTCTCTTCCTCTCTTGCTATGGCTCCAAAGAAGTTCTCAAAGGCAGACAAAAGGAAGGCAGTGGCTCAACCCTCTGTACCCCCTGCCCTTCATCTCATGAAAGGAGTTTCCAAGGAAGAAAAAGATAAGTTCAAAGCCAACTCTTCCATGATCATTCTTCCAAATAAGATACCCTCAACTTTTATGCTAGAAACCTTGGGTATCAACGCCAAAATACGAGCTTTTCTCTCAAATTTAGGTTGGAACAAGTTCATCTTCCGAGATGAACCCAGTTACAAAAAGGTTGTGCGAGAGTTTATGTGCACCATACAATTGAGCAGAAAAGTCTATTCAAGAGCAAGGCAATATGGGTTAGTGTTTCGAGCCTTTAGCGACCCTTTTTACGTTACCTTCGACCAACTCTCTTCTCTAATTAATTTACAAGTCGAAGAAAACATCTCCTTCATAATCTTTATACTTGATGTTATCTATTCTAAGTTTTGGTTGAAAATCTCCATTGAAACCAAACACGACCCTCGCTCTTCTTTATCTAAACACATCAAATCCATACCACCTTGGATACTCTATCATATCATCACTTTTTTCGTAAATGCAAGAGCTGATGGTAACGAGAAAGTGTCCTAAAAGGACTTGGCATTCCTTTTTTTGCCTTGTCAAAAATAAACCTATCCAAACTAGCAGGTACCTTGTGGATCAATTGATTCACATGAGTACCAAACCCAAAAGCCAATTTTTGCTACCGTCACATATCACAGCCATTTACTGATTCGTTGGAGCCCTTGATGAGGAAAAAGAAAAATTCCTCACTAAGAAACTTCTACCATCCCAAAACTTCCTAGATCTCACCTACCTTATAAATGCCAAGGCTATTCATCTGGACACTTATGCATATACCTTTGGTGTAGTAGGAGCAAAAAAGATGGAAACTTCACAAGCTTCAAAAAGGCAGCGGCTCCACATTGAAGAAGGCACAATTCAAGTCCTTCCTCCTACCAAAACCAAAGACTAAGTTGTCTCTTGCCTCATTGATCGTAAATTGGATAAATTGATGAGGATGATGAAGATGAGATTCCTATTTCGATCACATCTTCACAGTGATATGGTCGATCTTCAAGAGAAACTAGGGGTTCCTCCTTCTCATCTTTCAGACTTCACCGAATTTGAAGATACACAAGATGGAGATGAAAATGAAGACGAAATTGAGGATGGGGATGAAGCCGAAGGAGCAATACAAGAGCAAGAGGAAACATCTTTAGGAGATGATGATGATGATTCTCCTTCTCTCTAGATTAGGAATCCTTTGTATTTTTCTTGCTTTTGTTAATGTTTCAAACTTGTGTGATCCCACAGTGATATATATAAAAAGGTTATTTCTTTGCAAATCATTATCTTATGTGATTGATGAATTTTATTTTTATATTTTGCATTCTTATTTTGCTCCTTATCTATACTTATGCTTATTTTCATTTCCTTCTTTCACTCACTTTTTGATATTGCCAAAGGGGGAGAGATAGTAATAACTTAAGATTAATTGGAAGAAAATAATAACTTGAAACTTATAACAAAAGTTGAGGGGAAGCATCATAACTTCATACTTAAGTTTTTACAATGATTGAATGTCATACTTAGGAAATTTTTACCTTTAAGTATTTTTCATTGAAATTTTACCTTAACTTCACTCGAACTTAATATTTCTGCATTATTTTCCCTTTGGATCAATATAAGTTATCAAAATCAAAAAGGGGGAGATTGTTGGACTAGAATGGTTAATCCTAAGTCTTAAACCACTTTTGATCTTGACAAAGGAGATTGATCAATTCTAATGATCCAATTAAGTGTTGTTTTACAGTTTTTAGTTAGTCTCTATATTTGAAGTTGGATGAAGTTCTTAATCTTCAAAGAAAGCAAAATGTCTCCTAATTCGTCACTGCAACTTCATAAATAGCGCCCGCAAACTAGACTAAGGTATG
>CATIWR010044248.1:0-27834 GCA_949677035.1 Omphalea diandra
ACCAAACTATGTACAAAGAAATAAAGAATTAAATTAGAGAATTAATTTTGTAAGAGTTTTGGCACCATCTGTAACATCTCTATCCCTATTCATTGGCATTATCACATGAATATATTCATTGTACAAATGATATGAAATCAAATATGAGCATATGCACTGTATCAAATGATATGAAATCTCACATGAACATATGCACAAGATATGGCACCGTTGCATTTGGGATACTTGAACATATATGCAGTGTTTGCATAGTTATATGATAAATTATTTCATGTTGTGTGCTCATTATAGCATCATAAATAATAGTGTTTTAGAGCTCATCTAAAAGTATAAGGAGCATCTAGGAATTAGGAGATGGATGGAAGTGCTTAAGGAGTGAAGAAGAGGGACTAAAAGAGGAAAAGTGACCTTCAAACCAATAGGAAACCAGCCCCAATATTTTGACTTATTTAAGATAAGAATACAAACCATTAGGGTTAGATTTTGAGGGAAAAAGCATGGATTATACCAGAAACAAAGAGAGAGCAAAGGAAGAAGAAAGAAAAGGAAGAAGAAGAAGAAGAAGAGAGGGAGAAGAGTGAGCTGCCTAAGGTTTTCCAATTCTGAGATAGTAGGTAAGTAATTTATCTTCTTCTCAACTGGAATTAACCTCTCATGACATGTTAGTCATGCATGGTTAGTGAGAATTATGGAATAATTGAAGTAGAGCTCTTGAATGGAAGTTGTAATCCAAGAGAACAAGAGCCGATTCTGTTGATTTTACTATTAGAGCAGAATTGTTCACCTACAATTTCATAACCCTAGAAGAGGAATTGGAGAAAGTAAAAAACACAAAATTTGTAGCCTTATGTCTCATATAAGTGCATATGAAACATTTTTACTTGATTCTATGTGTGTAAAGAGATATGACTACTTTAGTAGGATTGGGTCAAATCCAAACTGAGATGATCTCAGTCTTCTATTTTCTTATATTTTGATGGCCTTATGTTATAATTTTGATAGAGTGCAAAACATGAAACTTGTAGGGTTATATTCCCTCTAAACACCTGTAAGCCAGTTTTGATTAATTTGCTATGTGGAAAGAGATATGACTCATTGATTGGGACTGACCCTCTACCCGGATGACACACCACCTTTCTTTTAATTCAGTTTTCCAAGAATTTGATGACCATAGACTCAGAATTTGATGATGGTCCAAACTTGAAAGTTGTATATTTATGTAAGATCTACATACCTGTGAAATATTATTGCCAAATCCAGCATGGTTACTAAGATATTGTTCCTTTATCATGATTGGTTGTTAACATGTTATAAACCTACTTGCCCTGAGATTCATCCTTTATTTTGGTGACCTTATAGACTAAAATCGATAATGAGTAAAACATAAAAAAATGTTCATTTATATGTTTTGTAACTGCTAGTATAATATTATTGCAATTGGACTAGTACAATTTGAGATATGCCTAAGAATGTAAGACCTACTCAGACTAAGATGACATTGCAACAGGGCAGAACTTGAAAATTCACCACATTTTATGTGTATCTGATATTAGCCTAAAATTTGAATATGTTGTCCCATTATATGTCTAGTTTGTTTGAAAAAAATAATAAAGCCATTTGGATAAGTATATTAGGAGTTATTGTTGTGATCGTGTAGCAAGCTTAGGTTGCCATATAAGGAAAATATGTATAAACACTAGGTACACTTGCATGAATCATGCCATAACTGCATACCAAGCATTCATAATCATATTGATATACTTAGAACCATGTATGTATCAAATGTTAGGAACTTAATACTTTTAAGAAGCCCTACCATAAAGGTTGGTCACATCAAAAGGTGAGTAGAAACAATAATTAGATTCAATGTGTGTGAGTAAAAACTATAATTGGAGTCAATGAGTGTATGTGATAATGGTATGATATGATTATGTTCTATTACATGTATATATGATTGAATTGTTACATGTTACATGGAAATAATTGGAGTCAATAGGTTTATGTGATAATGGTATGATATGATTATGTTCTATTACATGTATATATGATTGAATTGTTACATGTTACATGGGAATAATGTGGTTATGTTCTATTACATGTATATATGATTGAATTGTTACATGTTACATGAAAATACAAGTCAAGTGAGAATGATTGAATTGTTACATGTTACATGGAAATAATATGGTTATGTTATATTACATGTATATATGATTGAATTATTACATGTTACATGAAAATATAAGTCAAGTGAGAATGATTGAACTGTTACATGTTACATGGGAATACAGGCCAAGTGAGAATCAAATGCTCTTAATGATTACTTGGCATATCATTTGTGAATAAGCACTTGCACATGGAACTAAAAGGGGTGTTATGACCGACTTGTCAAACACTTGCAAATCACAAGAAGATGGACCAATAGGTCCCAAATCATATGTGAAATGAATTATAGGAAGATGGACAAATAGGTCCCAAATCATATGTCAAATGAATTATAGGAAGATGGACTAATAGGCCCCAAATCATATGTCAAATGAATTACAAGAAGATGGACTAATAGGTCCCAAATCATATGTTACATGAATCACATGAATGTCCCGGGAGCAATATTTGTCTTGCTCGGTCACGACAAAAATAAAGCTATTGCATTTGCACGTGCATAGTCAATTGTTATACTTACAAAGTATCTTGATGTTATTTGATTATGGATTATGTCATGAGAATTTGATTATTGTTTTTATTCATTGAGTCGCGACTCACCAAATTGCAATTATTTTTTAAATACTCAAACATAGAGTTTGGACATTTTGGTGCATAAAATTTTGCATAGAGACACATGGAACACAGGTCATCAGCTGAATTCCAACTCTCTCTCCTTGGGTCATGTAGATACATTTGATAGAAACTAGTCATGGTCACTGGTCTTGACATTAGTTAAAACATGTGTCATTAAATACATATGGGATTATATATGTATGATGAATAAACCTTAATGTGTATGCATTTATGAACATGAAATGCCATGATTTGCAACTGAAGGTGATAGTTACAGTTGGTGGTATCAGAGGATTCAAGTACACGCGGGGCAGACATGCAAATCCCGGTGTATATGACATCGTGGGGCCGATGGGCAAATCCCGGATGTTGAGTGCTCTAATAGGTACTGATTGTAGCATTACAAATTGTAGACATGAATAGTATGAGTTTTGTAAATGAACACGGTTATCACAGTTATTGGTATCAGAGCAAATATGAATACGGTCGTTACAGTTAGTGGTATCAGAGCAATATGATTTGTAAACAAGTGGTCATTACATGGTTGTTACACCATCAATAGTTCTTCTCTTGCCATAACATCAGTTTGGTGGAGTATTTATAATCCACAACCACCAAAGAGACGTTACTCTAAAACTATCATCAAATCTCCAAGAGGTGCTAGGCAAATTTAGCATTAAATGCTTGTCAGGAGGATGTCGCAATTGCTACTCCCATTTTGCCATCACAAATTTCCAATTTTTATTGTGGAGCTAAAAATTGCGGCAAGAACCCCCGTCTTATGTCTAACGGCTAGTCCACGTGTCAACTATCCATTGGTTGTCTAGGAAAATATAGTTATTGTGTTCTAATCACTATCAAAAGTCGTAGTCGCGAGATCACTGTGTCATGGGTGTGACTGAGATTGCAAATTTCTCTGTAATTCAACCAAGGCTCCTTCAACTGAGTTGCAACTGTAGATTCGCCCGCAAATTCCTCTAGCCTAGCATCATCCATTCTTATAGCAGTGTCGCGGTCGCGACTTATGTGATACCGATCACAAATTTGGATGTTCTTTTAAAAGATAGAGATTTTGACTTTCATTGAAGATAACTCTTATAAACTATAAAAACAATACTTACAATTGACATTAAAACTTTTTAATCTATATTGTCAAGATCAAAAGAGAGTATTGACTTAGGTTTGAATAACCTAGTCTAACAATCTCCCCCTTTTTGATTTTGACAATCTAGACTGAATATGCTAAGGATAAAGATTCAATTATGCATGCTCCTAAGATAATGATTTTGAAGTGATTCAAATCATAAGTATGAAATTACTCCCCCTCAATCTATACACCCCCTTAGTTATTCTCATAAGATCATTGTCTTAGCTTATTACACATGTAGTTCAATTTTATCTCTTTTTTTTTGTGTGTTCCCTCTTTGTATATTCAGTTAACTATCTCTCCCCCTTTCTCAAGATCAAAAAGAGAGGAATATGAGGGAATAAGAGAGAAAATGGGGAATATGAGAGGGAATGACCACAAAATTGTCAATTGCACAAACTCAAATTAGAATAACAACCATAAGTAATTTTTGCACAATTGATCACAATGTCACATAAGAAGATAAATGGATGAAACATAAATTCCATGGAAATTTTTATAAAAAACATAAATGTAAAATAATTCCAATATTTATAGATGTTTGAACACATAAATTAGGGCTATAAATTTAAGAATTTTCATATGGCCCTAGTATAGAGCATATGATTTTGATTTGAACATTTGAAATGTAGAAAACCTCAAATGCAAAATGAGTTAATTCAACTCAATATACAATCAATCAAATCAAAATATGTCAGCACATAGATATATCAAGTAATAAAACTCTCCTTGAATGTATGCATAAATATACCAAGTTAAAAACATAAGGGATAATAGATAAATTACAAGTTTAGTAGCAATGGCTTGATACCAAATAACCATTTGAAACTTTATCCCTTCTCCATTAGTAATCTCCATTCACCTTTAGATTTTCCATGATCATAGTTTGGTAAATGAGTCCCTATCCTACAATATCAAACACTTTGCTTTAGTACCCAAACATACTTGGGTCCTTGGGGGTTAGTCTTGGTAGGGTCCTCCAATTTGAGATGTGCCTTGTTAATGTGGCAAAATATGTTGATGTGCCCATACTTCATGTAATAGTGGCACTGGAGTTTAGGCTTATGTGTCTTTTTACTATGCACAACCTTAGTATGAGTAGGGGGCCTTCTCATAGTTAGGTGCTCAGAATGTATGCAAGTGCATGAGTGATTAGGAGTAGAAGAGAATTTTTTATGTTTGTGTGTTTGAGCATGCTTCTTCTTGTAAATGTAAGCATAATTTACTCTTTGAGCCTTGGCTTTTGAGCCTTGAGGGGTCTTTCTTTTGCTCTTAGGCATAGGTGGCTTAGTGCTAGGAGCACCTTTCTTCCCCATGACCTTAATACTTGAAGTTTGAGGTGTTGATGCTCTAATGAATGTAGTGAGTGAAGATGGAGATGAAGAGGCTTCATTGAAGCCTAAACCATGCCTAACTAAAGGAGGCCCTTGTGATACAATAAGTGTATCCAAGGCTTCATTTCCCTTATGAAAATTAGAAATAAAATTTCTAAGCTTAATGACTTCATCCTTTAAGGAGTCATTTTTGTTTCTTAGGGAGGTTAGGGATGAAGATGAATTTGAAAGACTCTTAACAGATTTTTTGAGTTCTTCATTTAAAGTCCTCAATTCACTTACAAGATTGTTTAAGGATTTAAATTCATCCTTTAACTTAGAACATTTTTTCTTATAAGTTTTCATTTGTGACTTATATTTGTCACTTTTCAAAGTTAGAGCTTCCAAAAGCTCATCATCTATATCACCAAATTACATCATAATCATCATAAGAGTGTGGAGAACTACTAACCTCTTTGGAGAAGTCATCTTGAGCCATAAAGCAAAGGTTTGCTATTTCATCTTCTTCTTCATCATTTGAATCATCATCCCAAGTAGCCTTGAAGCTCTTTTTTTCCTTATGATAATGTGAAGATGACTTTCTTTGGATTCTTCTTTCTCTTTTCTTTTTCATCAACTCCTTGGTCCTTCTTGATATTTTGGCAATCTCTTTTTCTTCCTTATCACTTTCATTTGAGTCACTTGAGCTTGAGTAATCTTCCTGAGCTTTGAAGGCTAGAGCTTTCTTCTCCTTTTTGTGTCTTTGTCCTCTTAGCTTCCTCATCTCTTCATCTTTCTTGAGAGCCATCTCGTGAGTGAAAAGCTTACTAATGAGGGCATCAGTTGGCCCTTTTTAATCTCTGGATTGGACTCTTGAATGTTGCATACTCTTACACCAAATTTATCTAATGAAAGAGATTTAAGGATTTTAGTATTTACTTCATAGTTAGTAAGAATCCTTTCAAACTTTTTCATGTTTGTGATAATAGAGAGGAGTTTGTTTCCCATTTCAGTGATGCTTTCATGGTCTTTCATCATGAAGAACTCCCACTCTGTCATATACATCTCCAACCTACTTGATTTCATAAGAGTTGTGTCCTCATGATAGTTTTCTAGTGATTTCCATATGACATATGCAGTTTGGCAATGTCGAAATATTCCATTTTCTTCTCTTAACATGGTGCTTAGGAGAATAGCCCTTGCCCTCTTATTCTTCCCACTTGCCTTCCTTTTTGCTACACTCCATTCTTCTCCTGCAATTGCCACCTCTACTCCTTCAATCATCTTTATTGGAGGCTTCCACTCTTCAAGTATATAATCCCATAAGTTGATAAGATCACTATCAAGATAGATCTCCATTTTATGCTTTCAAAGAGCATAATCATTACCATTAAAGTAGGGATTAAGATGAAAGTGGACTCTTTCTTGTGCCATTGATCTTTTCTCACCCAATTAAGGTTTGAATTGAGACTTGGCTCTAATACCAATTATTAGGCTTAGTGCACCAACAAGGGAAGGTTGTATTGGTGGCAAATTTGAACTTTTGATTTTGGAGGAAGCTCACAAATATGAAAGATTAGAGAAAAAGTAGGAGAAGAATGAACACAAGAGTTTTATAGTGGTTTGGGTATTAACCAAACGTATATCCACTCCTTAATTCACCAATTTGGTGTTTCACTCAATCACTAGTGTTTTATAAAGTCACACTCAACTTAGTGGTTATGCTCACACCAAACCTTACAAGTGTTTTCCTAAGGCTCACACTCAACCTAGTGTTTAGGCACACACCAAACCTTACAAGTGTTTTCCTAAGGCTCACACTCAACCTATATAAGAGTTTTACAACTATGGTAACTCTCAAACCTAAACAAGAGTTTTTTATTCAAGGGCTCACTTTCAAACCCGACACATGGTGTTTAAAGCTCACACTAAACTATGTACAAAGAAATAAGGAATTAAAGTAGAGAATTTACTTTGCAAGAATTTTGGCACTATTAATAGTTCTTCTCTTGTATTAGCGTCGGTTTAGTGGAGTATTTATAGCCCACATCCACAAAAGAGACATTACTTTAAAACTATCAATAAATCTCCAAGATGTGTTTGGCAGATTTAGCATTAAATGCTTGTCAAGCAGAGGTCACGGTCGCTACTCCTATTTCGCGATAGCGAATTTTCAATTTCCATTGTAGAGTAAAAAATTGTAGCAATAACCCAGTCTTATGTCTAACAGCTAGTCCACGTGTCAGCTATCTATTGGTTATCGAGGAAAATATAACCGTTATGTTCTAACCACTATCAAAAGTCACAGTTGTGAGATCATTATGTCTTAGGCGTAACTAAGACTGTGAATTCCTCTGTAATTCAACCAAGGCTCCTTTAGTTGAGTTACAGCTGTGAATTCACTAGTGAATTCCTCTGGCCTAGCTTCATCCATTCTTATAGCAATGTTGCGATTGCGATGTAGGGGATACTGACCACAAATTTGAATATTCTTATAAAAGATGGAGATTTTGACTTTCATTGAATATAACTCTTATAAGTTGTAAAAACAACAATTAAAATTAACATTAGAACTTTTCAATCTATATTGTTAAGATCAAAAGAGAGACTTGACTTAGGTTTGAATAACCTAGTCTAATAGAATACATAACTTAAGTTGTGACACTATAAATTAGCACATCTATATGTGGTAAAGGAAAATCATCCTTTAGGCATGCCTTGTTCAAATCTCTATAATCGACACACTTCCTTATTCTCACATCCTTTTTCGGTATCGACACTATATTGGCTAACAATTTAAGATAATCTAATACTTCTAAGAACTTGTCATTTAGTTGCTTTGTTATTTCTTCCTTGACTAACTGGGTGCACTCAAGTCTCATTCTTCAAAGCTTATGCTTTACAGGTTTCATGTATGGGTAGGACATAATTTCATGTTCTCCAAGGCATGTCTTAATATGTCCAAGCAAAAACCCTTTGATATTTATTGAGCAGTTGTTCAAACTTCCTTCGATCCTTTAGTGTGATGTCAATAACGATGAGTAAGATTTTTAGATTTTCTTATATGCCAAGATTAAATGTAGTGGCATACATAAAATTAATGTTAAATATGTTCATGAAATGATACATGCTATGCACCTACCATTAGGAAACACATCATACAAGTAAGCAAACTGATCATTTATTACTTTAAATTTAAAAAGAAATACATAATCTTCCTTAAAGAGATGAGAAATAAGAACATCGATAGTAGAAAAAAAGTCCTTTTCATTTGGTTGGTCGACTGGAGCCTCATCTTTTTGAGCCTTTTCCTCTCCTTCACCCTTTACTTCATCATTTTAAAATCCATGATCAACATTCTACAAAGCATATGCCTCTTTCCTATTCTTTGTGCGAATAACAACCTTGACAACTCCCTCTAAACTTTAGTTCATCTGATCATCCCCTAGCTCAATCTTTAGGAAATCTGCCCAAAGTGTTGCACCATCCACCATGGTAGGCTCAATCTATACCACAGAGCTCTACACTCCTTCACCACTTACTTCCTCAATGGAGTTCATAATCATGCTTTTGATGTCCTTTAATTTTATGCCTATATATAAATCCTTAATAAACTCGCATGGCCTAGTATACTCCCACTTTAGATCCATGAAGTGTGCTCCTTGCTTTATCGAGTTAAACTCTTCCTTGACATGGTCTTCCCAAATGGCCCATAAATTCTAATCTACCATATATTTCTGCCTCTATTCATTAGTGATCTTCTTCTTATCACTCCATCATCACAGAGACTTAGGCCTATACAAAATTGTAGGCAGACCTAATTCTTAACCATTTTTTGTCTCTCCAACCTGTTTCCTTTTCTTCTTTCTCTTCTTCTTACCATCCTCATCTTTTTATGAGTCCTAATAATTTTGATATCCCAATTTGCTAACATCTAGTTGGAAAAGGCATTTTCGAGTTCATCCATATCCTTGCCTAGTGACTCCTCATTCTTGGTTACCTCCTGTCTAACTTTCTTAATGGCCTCCCTTTTTTTCAAAAAGAAAAAAAAAAGATAGTGGTCAACATAAGTCCCTTACTTCTAGCTTTGACTTTTTACCACGATACCCTTATTGTTTCCTTATAGTCTGAGTAGGGATTTCTAGAAACTCTAATATGTTGATAGAATTCTTTCCTAACCCCTATCTTGGAAGAAAGTTCATGTTTTTTTTTATAATTCCCATCACCTTAGGGCCAACCCATTTATCAGTGAGTTCAACAACCTGAATCCTTCGAAGCTAGAGAACAATCACACTTAAAGCTGACACAATCTCTCTAACCTTTGTACAGATGATCATAACCTCTCTTTTATAAGGAATATTATCTTTTTGATGAATAGTGAAAGGCATATCTCTGAGAGGATGATACCATGGCCTTCCCAATAGAAGCAAAAAGATGATAGGAATGTCCAGAACTGTGAAATCTACCATTGCCTCTATTATGCACATTTTTACCAAAGTCTTGAGTACTCTTAAAGCTAGCCTTCTACTATCATCATAAGCTCGATTAACACTGTCAGAAGCTTTTAAATCTTTATGAGATGAACCAAACATGTGTAGTAACTTAAAAGGGCAAATGTTAATCCTTAATCTGTTATCAACTATTACATATTACATACGTCTCCCTTTTACCTCAGCTCAAATAAATAGAGATAACTTGTGATCCCTTCCTTCTGGTGGTAGATCTTCATATGAGAAAGTGATTTTACCCTTATGAGTCATTAATGCAACAATATCTTTTAGCTTGACCTCACTGGAAATGATTAGACTAGAGCCCTTTTATTTTCTTAAGAAGTGATAAGTAACTCTTATACACTGATCTGAGCTGGCATCTTCTTCAACTATTTCACAATAGGATTCTCATCTTCTTTCTCCTTGTAACAAATTCATTTGTTCTTTTTTCTCAACCTTTGATTCTTTGGGAGATTCTCTGTCAAGATAGTATTTCCTATTGTGTGTCATATGGCTCACCTACTTCATTTCTTTCTCTTCATCGCTCTCCTCCTATAGTTGGATCATTCTTTTTCTTCACACCTCTTCTGTCTTCTCATTTAAACTTTTTAAGGAATTAATAGTGTAAACAACTTAAGTCTCCCTTGCGACCTCCCTGATGATAGCGATAACAACTTCCTCAAAAATTCCAAAATATATCATGAATGTTCCTTGATTTGGGAGAGGAACATTATGATAGTTTAGGAGGGGATTCCTTCATATGTTAGACCTTGAAAGCATTTGGTGGAACAATCATCTTATTGTTGATGAAATCTTGAATCTTATGCCTCAATCTATAGTAATCATTGATGTCATGGCTTTTTCCTTAATAAAAAATGCAGTAAGTATTGGCAACATAGCCTTTAAGTAATGGATTTAGCAGTGGTCTTGGGGTTAGAGGCTTTAGCACTACCTTCTTCTATAATATCTTAAATTCCTTAAATAAGGGTATCCCTAAATCAGTGAATTATCTTAGTGCTCTTATTGCATTTACATTGGTCAACTTATTTCCCTCAATCTGAGGCTAAGTTAAGGACACTCTTTCTTTCCCTATATTATCTTCTTTACTCATATTCCAACTCTTCAGCTTGCAAAACTACCTCTTGAAGATCTTTCAAGTTCTTGACCAACATTCCTCTTATTCTGGTGCTAATACTATGTAGTGTCCCTTTAATAATCATTCTAACACATCCTTTCTCCATAGGCCTCATGGTTACCTCTAAAGTCATCTTCTTCCATCTCCTAATATAGTCATTAAAGCTCTCACCAGTCTTTTGCTTTAAAAGAAACTAAGTTTTGTAGTGTGACCTTTAATTCAGAATTACACGCATAATGCCGCTCAAAAGTTTCTATCAATTCCTTCTAATCCTCCCCAACTACCTTTAGCTGGTTGAGGTACCATGTCTTTGCAAACCCTTCCAACAATAATTCAAAAAGCTCTAACATAATATTCATTAGAACCCCAAATGCCTTCATAAGTAATACATATGAACAAACATGGTTATTAGCATTCTGAATCCTTGTTGATACAAGTAAAGGTGATTTACACCTTAGATCGTATGCTTTAAGAATGGATCATTTCAAGAATCAAGCATAAACTTTAAACCGCAAATAGACCTCTTAAAAAATAAGTTTTTAGCAACTTAGATTATAAAAATTTAAAGGTTATAATTTAAGATCTAGATTAGCTAAAGCCAAACTTAAGTCTAAAATTTCTAGTTTTGCAAAGTTATTAAGAATCCACCTAATAACCTCACTAAGTTCTTTCAAGAACTCAAGAAGAGAATACTCTCATAAAGTAACTAAGCTAAAAAAATATTTTGCATTGATTGATTGGTCATGGCCGAATGGAGAGCTATATATAGCATTACAAAATAACCTTGCTAGTGTAGTACAAAAGACAATAAAACCCTAAAATCTAAGTGTAAATTCAGCCATAAGGACTTTGGCCACCTAAAGACATGCTAAATAAGTTTTCTTAATGAAATAAGCAAGAAAAGAATGCTTTGTGATTGGTCCAAGAGGTATTTGGCATTCACAAGGTAATATCTTAAGAAAATCTTTTAAAGTTACATAAAATAATGAAAACTATCAAAAGATAATCCTAAGAAGTTTAGGACATTAAATTTAGCCAATAGGAAGCTTTATTGAAGAATCTTGCAAATATTGAAGAATCTTGCAAATCTTGAAAAGAGCTTGTAGAATCTTAACAATCTTAGAAATCCTGGATGGCAAGTGTCAATCCTTGATCAGTGCATAGTTTAGTCTTGATATGCCTTAAGATAAGCTTTGGAACATATTTGGGACATGTTTTGAGGCAAATTTTGGAATATGTCTTGATACATGTTTTTTTGGAACATTATCCTTTTATGTCTTATTCACACTTGTCCTAACATGAAAATTTGAACTTTACAATAATTTGTTAGGCTTGTCAGCGGAGGTCCATGGAAAGTATCCACAATTAAAATTGAACTTAAATGGACCTTATTTTTCACTTGGCAATGATGCATTAAATCCAACCATTGAAAGTCTAATCTCTAACTTTGACTTTGACTTTGACCATGCACCATCCCTTAATCCATTAGACGTATTGGGATGTTTACATCACTTATAAATTTGGGAAGCTGAGGCATATGAAAATTAGTTGGTAGCTTATTAGGTTTGCAGGCCAAAAATTCCTCAATTTCTAACCCCTTCTCCAAACCATTAGCACCTAAAGCTTTCTATATTTCCACTAACTTTTTAACAAAGTCATCAAATTTAATGCTCTCCTCATTTTTCATAGGTTTTTCTAGAATGATAGTTGTACTCCCCACTCCCTTAGCAAGCTAGCTTTCATGGTATTCTTTCATCCCAAATAGATCATCATCAATCACCACAGGTTGGGGTGCTTCCATTGGTGCCTTCCCTTTATTAGTTCTATTAGCAAAGGTCTCCCCCTTTTTTAGAATCTCATTGATGTGCTTGTTTACTTCCTTGGCAATCTTTTCTTTAATCTTGTAATTGAAGTCGACCATCATCTTTTCCAAAATCTCTAGTGTTATGGTTGATTCCATGATTGGGTCAACTTTCTGACTCATATTCGAAGTCTTACTTTTCCTAGCAAGTAAGTTGCCCCTTCTTTTCTACAAGGGTTTGGATGGAGCCATGATGTCTATAAGACAAGGGTTATCAATATGATGCATGAATAGGTAATCGAAGCATGTATGTATGTTATGCATAAATCATTTTGCACAAGATCCTTCCAACCTTATTCCACTCGCACATAAGGTCTAATGGCTTTTTCCAAGGTGGGATCTAATTCTTATTGCATCATGGGGTAAAGAATGTATAGGGTCAACTTAGATCGATAAGAGTTAAAGTCTTGAAAGAACAAATACACAAAGGTGCTAGGAAAGAAATATTTGCACTATTTTGAAGAAATGTGTACAAGTAAGGAAAAAATCCCTTTAAAGAGAGAGGGACATACATAAAAATTATCTACATAGTGGTGAAATGGGATATATAAGTATTTACATATGGGGGATAATTACATCAAGAGGGGTAGGGTAACATTCATGCTTACATTTGGGATACCTAACCATGTTCTTTTAGGACTTTCACTTTTATTTAAAGAAATGCAAACAAGTGGGGTGCCTTTTTCCAAGGTACTATTTGCTCCTACATGTGCCTAATGATTGAGAGGGTTGTTGTAGTTGATGGCTCCCATATGCTTGGAGGATAATTCTCGTGATCCTCCATTCGATATACCCGAAGGTGCTAGGCTTATGAGTGATGAATACTCCTCATAATCTCCTAAGTCTGAATGGAGTTTAAGTCTTAAGTTTGGAGAATTATCAGTTCATTTAAGGGTAACCTAGTGCTCATGATAAAGTGTGAAGACTACATAAATGTAGTGGACTGACTCAATAACAAGTTTAAATTATTAAAAGTGAACTAAAGATTAAATGCAAAGTAAATTTTGAGTCCCTAAAGGAGTCATCACAATGAGAGCCATGAGATTTTTTGGTTGTGCTCAAACAAGTGGAATCTTGCTTGTGACTCCTTCCTTTTTATTGATTATTAAGGGATCAAGAGGACAATGATTTTTTACATTGGTGATAACCCTAAAATATGGCATGCATTTGATCAATAGGGATCCATGAGGCCTTAGATGAATTTTAAAGACCATGTATCTAGGTGGTGGTCATCGAGGGACCAAAATGTGGGACGACATGTTGGTACCATCCCTAGGAATGAAGTCACCACCTGAATTTAGTCAATACAAGAATTTGAGGAAGGCAAAATCTAAACCTAAGATAAGTCAATTAGAAGGCCCATTTTGTTTTCACCCTTTTAGAGATTGGGTTAAAAAATTAGGTACAACTTGAGGAAAAGGTTAAGCATCGCAAAACTGCTCAGATATTGGGATCTGGTCTTCATGCATCTTTGGTTCACTTTGTTGGCCTAGTGCACCAAGATGAATTAGTGGGAGATTAAAACAAATTAGAAATAAGGTTAAAGTGTTTAAGAAGTTAAGAAAGGTAAGAGAAAAATCAATATAAGAAGTTTATAGAGGTTTGGGTGTTAAAAAATCCTACGTCCACTACCTAATTCTTCACAATTGGGTATTTCACTCGACTAAACTAGTGTTTTCAAGCTCACACCCAACTTATACAACTTGTGTTTTATGGCTTACACAAAATCCTTATAACTTCTTCTTTTAGGCTCACACAAAAACTTCTCACAAGTGTTTTGGATAGGCTCACACTTCAACCTCTTAAACGAGTTTTGAATGCTAGGCTAACTCTCAACCTACTTACAAAGGTGTTTATTACTCACACTAAATAATCAACAACACATAAAGAAGAGTAAGAATAATGAGTAGTAATATAATGCTCTTGCATTTATATATGTTTAGTGGGGTATTTATAGCAAAAATCCACCAAAGACATGTTACTCAAAAACTATCTCAAAATCTCCAAGTTATGCTAGGTAGATTTTGAATTAAATGCTTGTCAAGTGGAAGTCACTGTCGCTACTAGAGTTTCGGGATCGTGAATTTCCAATTTGCACTGAGGAGCTAGAAATCGCAGTAAAGAACCCCGTTATGTGTCTAATAGCTAGTCCATATGTCCTTCACCCATTGGTTATTGAGGAAATATAACAGTTGTGTTCAACCAGTTACTCAAAAGGGGTCATGAGTTAACTTTCTCTTAGGCATGATTTAACTCTCTTAACCACCATTGAGACTGTGAATTCTTTTATTTGGTGAGGAGACAACATCTTTTTGAGTCACAGTCATGACAATTACTTTGCCCTAAGGATTTTTTATTTTCTGATGGTTGTCTTGGACACTGGGCATGATGTGGTTGTGGCTTTAGTTCCCTTCTTTGTTACTATGAAATTTGCGATCACGACCTTGGATGTGAATGCCATCGTGAGTTCCTCTATGAATAATCCAAGCTCCCTTCGACTGAATCGCAGTTGTGAATTCGACCATGAATTCTTCTGGCCTAGCTTCATCTATCCTTAAAGCAAAGTCGCGAATGCGATTTATGAGATACTTACTATGAATTTAGATGTTCTTCTTAAAGATGGAGATTTTGACTTCCATCTAACATCCAATTAAAATATAACTTATAATTCATAAAACAACACTTAAATCAAAGCATTAGAACTAATCAATCTTTATTGTTAAGATTAAAAGAGTCTTATGACTTAGATTTAACCAACCTAGTCCAACAATCACCCTCTTTTTGATTTTGACAACTTAGATTGATCTTAAAGAAAATCAAATACATGTGTTATGAGGTTGGGATAGTCAATGATCAATTAATCAAAGAACAATCAAAGCATTATAGTCAACGATCAATCAATTCTAAGTAATTACCAAATAATTCTAAGTGTTCTAAGTTTAAACTTGCTCCCCCTCAACTTATGCTTTTCTTATGCATGTTACTTATTTTCTCTCAACACTATTCTCTCCTCCTTTGGCAAGATGAAAAATAGGGTAAATATTAGAGAGTAAAAAAGGTGCATAAATTGAGATAGAGTAATCGTAAAGAGCAAAACAACAAAGTTAACATATAAGTTGCAATCACATAACATTTGAGACAATGAATTGCAAAATAAACACTTTTATTTATTAAATAATATGTGGTGTCAATAGCTTTACATCAAGAACTTAAAAAGAAAAACAAAAAAAAGAAACCTTAAAGATAAAATAAAAGATGGGAGAACTGTCATCGTTTCAAGAATCATCTATCTTTATTTTCTCCTCCACCTTCAGCTCCATCACCCTTCTTAATCTCTTGGTTGTCCTCCTTTTCTAGTGTGTCTTCCCAATTCTCAAAGTTTGAAGATGGTCGGGAGGAGCACCTACTTTCTCCTATAAGTCCACCAAATCACTATGTGGATGGGAGAGAGGAGGAGAAACCATCTCTTAAGCATCCTCATAATCTTGTCCATTTTCTTATTGATAGTGGTAAGAGTGATCTTAGCTTGTGGTTTTGATTAGGGAGGTGGAACTGGTTGGGCACCTTTTTCAATGACAAGTTAGAGGCTTGAGAGATCTCTAATTTCTTAGCTCTACAAGCACCCAAAGTATAGGTATAGGAATTAAGGTGAATGGCTTTTGCATTGATGAGGTAGGGTAGGTTTTGTAAATTTTGTAAAGGGAAAAGCTTCTTAGTAAGGATTTTTTTTCCTCATTAAGAGCATTGACATATCCATGGCAGTGACATGGAAAGGAAGAAGAAATTGACTTTTAGGCTTTGTGCTCAAGTGGATCAATTGATGCACAAGATAGTGGCCAGTTTGAATATACTTGTTTTTGGTAAGACAAAAAAGGAAAGCAAGATCTTTTTGGAATACTTGTTCATTACCATCTCTTTTTGTATTAACAGAGAAGGTGATGATACGTGAAGTAGCCAAAAGGGTAGGGTACAAATCTATTTGGCTAGGTAGGTCTTGGGGTCATGTTTAGTCTAGATGGAAATTTCGAACCAAAACTCAGAATAAATGACATTAATAGTGGAGATGATGAACGAAATGTCATATCTGACTGCAAGATTAAAAATGTTAGAAAGTTGCTCGAAGGTAATGGAAAATGGGTCTCCAAAGGCTTGAAATACTAACCCATATTGGCGGGCATAAGATTTTGCTCTTTGACTTAGAGTCATGGTGTACATAAACTCTCGCATGATCTCTTCATATCTAGGCTCATCATGGAAAATAAATTCATTCCATCCCAGATTTGATAGAAATGTGTGGATCTCATCTTTGATACCTAGAGACTCAAGGAGGAAAGCATAAGGGATTTTATTCGGTAGGATGATCTTCGAAGCATTTGCCTTGTACTGATCTCTTTCCTTTTTCATTATCCCTTTCATCATATGTAGAGCTAGTTGTCAATAAGGTTGTGCTACTGCCTTTCCCTTCTCTGCTCTTAAGGCTTTCTTCAGGGCCATTTAAGAATGAAGGAAGATTGAAAGGTTTTTCTAGAGTAAGGAAGAAGACAATTTGAGATTATAAGTAGAAGTGAAAAGAAACACTGTTTGAGGGGTTTATATAGGCTAGGAAAGGGTGTGAAAATGGCAATAAACAGTCAAAAATACATTAAATGAAAGACTGCCAATGGTTGGCAATCACATCACTTAAATGCATGGCAGTTACCCAAATTAGAGACTGCGACCTGAAAGTTGCGATTGGTAATTCAAAATTATGTGAATAACAAACAAAAATCCTCAAGAAATGATGCGTTCAATGGTCGAAACATTTAAAATTTGAACAAATTCAAGATAAGGAATGAAAGTTGTGATCGCTAATTAATGGTTAAAAGTCAAATGATGAGTGCCTATTAGTCACAATCGTGAAGTAAGGAATAATGATTGTGAATTATAAGTCAGAAAAGATAACTACAAAAGGATAAGACTTGACATTTTAAGTTGTGATCCACTTAATATATTGATGTCTAGTTCATGCAAATTGGCATAGAGAAGCAAAATTGCACACAAAATTAAGACATCCATAGAGATAAATATCATATACAACATTCATAGCAATCATTCAATAAGGAATTATGTAACATTTAAAAAGCATTCTAGACAGATCCATATTTCACTTTAGGGAGCTTCCATCAAGCATTCCCAACTCTCTCTTAATGAAGTTCATCCTTTCTTCATTGAGAGGTTTTGTGAAAATGTCCACAAGTTGATGATTAGTGTCTATGAATTCTAACACAACATCACTATTTTGGACATGATCTTTAAGAAAATGATGCCTAATATTTATATGTTTGCATCTAGTGTGTTGGATGGGATTCTTGGAAAGATTTATTGCACTAATATTATCACATTTGACGGGAATGTTATCAACAACTTTGCCATAGTCATTTAATTGTTGTTTCATCTAAAGGACTTAGGTGCAATAACAATCGGCAGCTATATATTCAGCTTCAATGGTGGATAAGACAACTGAAACTTATTTTTTTACTAAATTAAGACACTAAACATTCTCCTATGAATTGGCAAGTTCCAGAAATACTCTTTCTATCTAGAACAATACCAATATAATTTGCATCTGAATAATCTATAAGGCTAAATGTGGAATCTCTATAATACCATAAACCTGGATGCAATATGCCATGTAAGTTTTTGAAAATTCTTTTAACAACATGTAAATGACATTCCTTAGGGCATGATTAAAACTTAGCACACATGCATACACTAAGCATTATATGAAGTCTAGAAGCAGTAAGATAGAGTAAAAAACCAATCATACCTTGATATCTCTTCTCATCAATCATCTTTACCCAATTCATCCTTGTCTAATTTAATGGTAGCATTCATTGGTATTTTCACTACTTTACAACTTTTCGTACGAAATTTCTTAAGAATGTCCTTTGTGTATTTAGCTTGGTTGATGAAGATCCCTTCTTTAGTTTGCTTGAGTTGTAAACCAAGGAAAAACTTAAGCTCACCAATCATGCTCGTCTCAAATTTTCTAGTCATACACTTAGCAAAATCCTTGCATAGAGATTCATTAGTAGCACCAAAAATGATATCATTAACATAAATTTCCACTATTAGTATATTATGGTTATGCCTTTTGACAAATAAAGTTGTGTCAACCTTCCCATTTTCAAAATCATTTTGTAAAAGAAAAGAACTAAGCCTTTAATACCAAGCTCTTGGAGCTTGCTTCAAACCATACAAGGCTTTATTTAATTTTAAAAACATAATGTGGAATACTATGTGATTTAAAACCAGGAGATTGTTCAACATAAACTTTCTCCTCAATAACACCTTTTAAAAAGGCACTTTTGACATCTATTTGAAATAGTTTGAAATTCATGTGACATGCATATGCTAAAAGAATCCTAATGGCCTTTAACCTTGCTAGGGGGCATAGGTTTCATCATAGTCAATGGCTTTCTATGGGTTGTAACCCTTAGTAACTAATCTAGCGTTATTTATAGTGATGAATCCTTGCTTATGTAACTTATTCATAAACATCCATTTGTAATTTGCAATAGGGTGTTCCTTAGGCCAAGGAACAAGTTCCCACACATTTTTTCTCTCAAATTGGTTGAGTTCCTCTTGCATAACAATCACCCAACTCTCATCATCAAGAGCCTCATCTATAGACTTTGGCTCAAATTGAGAAACAAAACAAGATTATTATCCAAGTATTAAGTTGAGATATAGTACTTACAACCTTTGAAGTATCACCAATGATTAGGTCTTTGGGGTGATGCTTGGAAAATCTCTAATCTTTGGGAAGATCTTGGTTTGGTGATACCATTTGTTGATGTTCAGGTTCTTATCATGAGCATTATCCATTTATCTTGTAATATGTTCCAAATCCAATTTCTCAAAATCACCTACAAGATCATTAACAAAAGAAACTTTCCCAAGATCAAGCTTTCTAGATTCATCAAACAAAATATTCACGGACTCTTCAATTACCATTGAACTCTTATTAAAAACCCTATAGGCTTTGCTAGTGGTGGAGTAACCTAAGAAAATACTTTATTAGTTTTTGAATCAAATTTCTCAAGATTATCCCTGGTATTCAAGATATAACACTTACATCTAAAAACTCTTAAGTATGCTAACTTAGGCTTTCTACCATTCCATAGCTCATAAGAAGTTTTATTAACAATGGGTCTTTTGAAAACTCAATTTGCAATATAACACGAAATATTGATAGCTTCAACCTAAAAATAATTTGAAAATGAATACTCATTGTGCATAGTTCTAGTAATCTCTACTAGTGTTTGGTTTTTCCTCTCTACAACACCATTTTATTGTGGTGTTATAGGAGTTGAAAAGTTATGAAAAAGCCCATTCTTTAAGTAATAAGATTCAAAAGATTCATTTTGAAATTCCTTTCCATGGTCACCTTTTATAAAAGAAATGAAGTAACCCTTCTCATTTTGAATCCTTTTTGCAAAACTTTTAAAAGCATCAAAAGTATCATGCTTATGAGCTAGAAAAGATACCCAAGTAAACCTAGAATCATCATCAACTAGGACTAGTGCATAATATTTTCCACCTAAACAAACACTCCTAGTATGTCCTATTAAGCTCATATGAATTAATTGAAGAAGTCTAGATGTACTTACAATGTTCTTTACTTTAAAGAAAGATTGATGTTGTTTCTCCATTTGGTAAGGACCACATGTCTTATCTCTACAGAACTTTAGCTTGGGAAGACCTTCCACTAGCTTTCCTTTTGATAAGCTTTGTAAGAGTTTCATGCTAGCATGCCCAAGTCTTCTAGGCCAAAGCCAAGCTTCATTACTAAGAGACACAAAACACTTAAAGGATTGGTTAGCTAAATTGTCTAAGTCAATTAGGTAGGTATTGCCCTTACTTTGACCCTTGAAAACTACCTTTTTATCCACCAAAGTGGTAACTCAACATTCTATAGGGTCAAAGGTGACTTTATTACCTTTGTCGTATAATTAAGTTACACTAAACAAGTTATGTTGTAAGCCATCAATAAGCAAAATATCATTAATTAAAGAACAACCATTCTTACCAATGGTCCTAATGCTAATTACCTTATCCTTAGCATTGTTTGCAAATGTGACATTGCCACCCTCATTTTCTTTTAAGGCTATGAATAGTCTCATATTGCTCATTATGTGCTTTGAGGATCCACTATCCACATGCCAATCATTTACTTCATTGGTGGCTGCCAAACAACCCTGCACAACATAAGTAAATCATCTTTACTTTGGTACCCAAACATACTTCGGTCCTAAGGGGTTAGGTTTTGAAGGATCCTCCAACTTGAGGTGTACCTTCCTATTATAATAATTAACATTTATGTGTCCATACTTCATGGAATAATGGCATTAGAGTTTAGACTTATGTGTCTTTCTCCTATACAATGCCTTGGTATGAGTGGGGGGGTTTTCTCATACCAATATGATATGAGTGTGAATATGAACATGTATGAATGGGTGTAAAAGTAAATTTTATGTGTATGTTTGAATGAGCATGCTTTTTATTGTACATGTATACTTGATTGGCCTTCTTAGAAATAGGCCTTGAGCCTTATTGCTCCTTATCTTTGTCTTTAGGCATTGGTGGTTTAGTGCTTTAAGTACTTTTCTTTCCAACAACCTCAATACTTAATGTTTGAGGTGTTGAGGCTCTGAAAAATGTTATGAGTGATGTTGTAAAACAAGAGGCTCCATTAAGGCCTAGACCATACCTAACTAAGGGGGGTCTTTGTGATATAATAAGTGTATCCAAAGCTTCCTTACCCTTATGAAACTTAGAAATAGAGTTTCTAAGCTTAATGACTTATCCCTTCAATGAGTCCTTCTCTTTTCTTAATGAAGTTAGGGATAAAGATGACTTGGATAGACCTTCCATAGACTTATTGAGTTCTTCATTTAAAGTCCTTAATTCACTGACAAGATTATTTAAAGATTTAAACTTATCCTCTGATTCAGTGCACTTCTTCTTGTCAGTTTTCATTTGTGACTTATATTTGTCACATCTCATGGTGAGAGCTTCTAAAAGCTCATCATCAACATCATCTAACTCATAAAACTTAGAATAAGAGTGAGGTGAAGAGATTACCTCATTAGATGAATCCTCTTGAGCCATGAAGCATAGGTTTGCAGCCTCTTCCTCTTCATCTTCTTTACTTGAGCTATCATCCCAAGTGGCTTTGAAGCTTTACCTTTTTTCTTTGTCCCCCTTTTTTCTTCTTTTTCAACTTAGGGCAGTCATATTTGATGTGGCTTTGCTTACCACATTCATAGCAAGTGACTTCACTCAATCTTTCTTTGGGAGTTGGAGTTACTTTCTTGAAGCTTCTTCTTTCTTTTCTTCTTCTAATTAGCTCATTTGTTCTTCTATAAAGCATTGCAAGCTCCTCCTATTCTTTGTCACTTTCCTCTTCACTTAAAGCCATTTCAACTTCCTTTCCCTTTAATGAAGACTTGAATGCCAAGGACCTCCTTTCTGGTTTTTCAAATTTCTCATCATGACCTCTCATTTTCTTTATTTCTTCAACCTTTTTGAATGCTAACTCATGAGTTAAAAGTTTGCCTATTAGGAAATCTGTTAGCACCTTTCCTCTCTCTGGGTCAGACTCTTAGATACTACACAACTTTGTATAAAACTTTTCGAAAGGTAAAGATTTTAGAATTTTTGAATGTACCTTATGATTGGCTGCAACTCTCCCAAACTTCTTCATGTTTAGGATGATAGAAACGAGCCTGTTTGTCATATCAGTGATGCTTTATTCCTTCTTCATCATAAATTGCTCTCACTCCATCACATACATCTCAAGTCGACTAGATTTCACTAAGGTAGTGCCCTCATGGTAGTTCTCCAAAGCCTTCCAAATCCCATGAGTAGCAAGACAATG
The DNA here is from genome assembly GCA_949677035.1 of Omphalea diandra. Taxonomy (NCBI): domain Eukaryota; kingdom Viridiplantae; phylum Streptophyta; class Magnoliopsida; order Malpighiales; family Euphorbiaceae; genus Omphalea; species Omphalea diandra. The sequence continues at coordinate 22,647 of CATIWR010044248.1, forward strand.
TTGGACCCTTCTAATTTCTTCTCTTGAGAGATAACTTAGAAGGATTACCATTGCTCTTTTGTTTCTGCCGTTGGATCTCCTATATGCTTTAACCCACTCCTCTCTATGGATAAGCTCCTCACTTTTATCCACCACTTTGGTAGGTGGCTTCCACTCATTTGCTACAATATCCTAGAGGTCTACCACATCACTATCCAAATAGATTTCCATCCTATACTTTCAATGAGTATAGTCTGCTCCATTAAAATATGGCTTTAAGTGAGTGTGGATTCCTTCTTGTGCCATGATCTTTACTCACACAATTAAGCTTTAGAGTGAGACTTGGCTTGGATACCAATTGTTGGCCTAGCGCACCAATTAGGGGGGTTGAATTGGTGGGAGATTTTAAAAAAATCAAAAGAAAGGTTAAGGTGTTTAAGAAGTTAAGAAGGAGAAGAGAAAAATCAACACAAGAAGTTTATAGTGGTTCGAGTGTTAACAAACCCTATGTCCACTCCCTAATTCTTCATAATTGGGTATTTCACTTAACTAAACTGGCGTTTTCAAGCTCATACCTAACTTACATAACTTGTGTTTTATGGCTCATACAAAACCCTAACAACTTGTGTTTTTAGGCTCATACAAAAATCTCTTACAAGTGTTTTGGATAGGCTCACACTTTAACCTCTTACAAGAGTTTTGAATGATAGGCTAACTCTTAACCTACTTACAAAGGTGTTTATTGCTCATACCAAACAATCAATAACACATAAAGAAGAGTAAGAAGAATGCATAACAAATTGGCAAGAGTTTGGTAAAAATTAATGGAATTATCTTGCATTTACATATGTTTAGTGGGGGTATTTATAGCCAACATCCACCAAAGAGACGTTACTCAAAATCTATCTCAAAATCTCTAAGTTGTGCTAGGCAGATTTTGATTAAATGCTTGTCAAGTGGAAGTCACGTCACTATAGGAGTTTCATGATCACAAATTTTCAATTTGCACTAAAGAGCCAAAAATCATAGCAAATAACCTTGTTATATGTCTAACAATTAGTCCACGTGTCCTTCATCCATTGGTTGTCCAAGAAATATAGTCATTGTGTTCAACCAACTACTCAAAAATCGTAATCGCAAGTTAACTTTCTCTTGGGCACAACTGTGACTATGAATTCTTCTGTTTGGTGAGGAGACAACATCTTCTTGAGTAGCAGTCGTAACAATTACTTTGCCCTCGTGATTTTTAATTTTCCAATGATTGTCTTGCACACTTGGCATGTTGTGGCTATGGCTTTGGTTCCCTCCTTTATTACTATGAAATTTATGATCACAACCTCAGATGCGAATGCCACCGTAAATTGCTATGTGAATAATCCAAGCTCCATACAACTGAGTTGTGACTGTGAATTTGCCTAGGAATTCCTCTGGCCTAGCTCCATCCATCCTTAAAGTAAGGTCGCAATCGCCATTTATGAGATAGTAACTACGAATTTGGATGTTCTTCTTAAAGATGTAGATTTTGACTACCATCCAACTTTCAATGAAAATATAACTTATAATCTACAAAATAACACTTGAATCAAAGCATTAGAACTAATCAATTTTCATTGTTAAGATCAAAAGATGTTTATGACTTAGGTTTGACCAACCTAGTCTAACACACTTTTAATATTTTAACTTAGTTATTGATTAGTCTAATTAATGATCATAGGCATGCATCTAATCACAATCCACTTAAATAAATCAGTCCTGAACTTTAAGAGGGAAGAAGGGATCATACATCATGGCAAATGAGGTATCATACACTTCAACATCCATGTACAACATCCTAAAGGGGAGTGGGATCATCCAACATGACATAGGGTTTTACATGTATTATCAATCATCCATTCAAGTATAATGATAAAAAAGGGAGTGGGGGTCATGCATTTTATGCTATAAGAGGATAGGTGTTAACACTAGATTTTACATCTTAGAATGCACACTCGATGATGAAAATCACTAACCTATCCCTAAAATGCAAGGGGAATTGATAAAGAAAGAGATAAAAGGCCCTAGGAAACCTTGGAGAAGCCTAAGACCAAGCCTAAAACCAAACCTAAAGCTACCTACTAGGGTTCATAAGTTATATAACCTATCAAGCAGGGTTGTACAACCTACAAACCAGGGTTGTACAACCATGCATAAGGCTATACAGTCCACCCAAAAATACTAGCCTTGAGACTTTAGGAACTAGTACTCCCCTAAACCCTAAGGCTACACAACCCTAATAGATGGATTTACAACCCATTCTTGGTTGTAGTTGTACAACCTATGTGAAAACCTTAATTCTAAAAGATTCATCTCATTCTCTATGATTAGACATATTCATGGTGCAACCACAACCATTCCTAGCCCTGTGCACCTACCCATTATCCATAAATACCCACTCATTTTGAAGAGGGAGGGGAGGCTTGGAAAATCCTAAGGTTACTCTACTAAAATTACTTCTTAAGTGTAAATTAATGTAGAAACCTTAAACCTTAACCCACTCCAACCATGCCCAAGGTAGAATTAGGCCTAATCTATTCATTTTGGGCCATTCTTTAAGCATTTTAGAGGATATTAAACCTATTGTGTGCCTTTAAGGGCACAAATATCACTAGAAAGCATCTAGGACTCCCTCAACTCCCTTTTTTATTCCTACTTTTTTCTCTTTATGTTTTCTAACATCTAGAAAATAGGGGCTATACAACCTTCATGGTAGGCTGTATAGCCCCTATTCTATGTTGCATAACCCAACATTAGGTTGTACAACTTAATTTAACTGGTAGGTAATTTTTACAAAAAGTGGTTTTCTTTCCCTTATTGGGATTCCAACTTTTTCTAAACCCTTTTTTGAGATGATCCTATGTTCCAGTAGTGGAATAAGGGGAGTATAAATACTCTAGGATCCTTATTCATGTCAAAAATGGAAAATTTGAATGATTTTAAAATGATTTTATAACCCTTGCTTATGAAAGACATGAACTATAACAACCTTCTTAGCCACTAGTCACATGCGGGAGCCAATATTTGATTGGAATAGGTTACCCCTCTTGTTTACATTTCTTCTTTAAAGGAAAATGAAAGTCTTTGAAGAACATGGTTAGGCATCCCTAATATAAGCATAAATGTTACCCTACCCCTTTAATGTAATTATCCTTGTATGTAAATACTTACGTATTTCCCCTTTTCCACCATGAAAATAACTTTTGTGTACATCCCTCCTTCCTTAATGGGATTTTGTTCTTTGCTTGTACATATTCCTTCAAGTAATGTAAAGAGTTCTTCCTTTTGGTACCTTTGTGCATATGTTCTTTCAAGGCTTTAAACTTTTCCTAGTTCAAGGCAACCCTACACATTTTATGCCTCATGATGGTATAAGCATGAGACCCTGCTTAGGAAAAAGCCACTAGACCTTATGTGTGGGAGAAATAAGGTTGGAAGGATTTTGTACAAAAGGATTTGCGCATAACATGCATATATGCAATGATTACCTATTCATGCATCATACTGATAACTTTTGTCTTGTAGCCATTGTTGCTCCATCCAAACCCCTATGGAAGAGAGTGGGCAATTAACTTGCTAAAAGGAGTAAGACTCTTAGTTTGAGCCAGAAAGTTTACCTAATCAAACCACTAGAGATCTTGCAAAAAATGATGGTTGATTTCAACAGCAATATGGAAGAGAGGATTATCGAGGAAGCAAAATAGCATGTCACTAAGATTTTGAAAAAGGGTGAGACCTCTACTAATAGAATTAACAAAAGGAAAACACAAATGGAAGTTCCATAACTTGTGGTGATTGATGATAATCTATTTTGAATGAAGGAATACCATGAAAGCAAACTCGCTAAGGAAGTAAGAAGTAAGGTGTACAATTATTGTTCCAGACAAACCCATGGATAGTAAGAAGGAGAACACCCAATTTGATGACTTTTGATAAATAGTTCGAAAAAATATACAAGGCTTTAGGTGCTAAAGGTTTAGAAAGGAGAATAAACATTGATGAATTGCTAGTCTACAAACTCGAAAAGCTATTGACTAATTTTCGTATGCTTGAACTTCCTAAGTTTATAGGGTTTAAAATGCCAAGAACCATGTCTGATCATATGTGATAGTCATGAAGGCATCTAGGGTTCTGACAGATACTATGTTAAAACTTTTTGAATTGTTATTGGAAGGGTTTGAGTGGACATAAAGGAATTGATAGAAGCTTTGAAGAGGCACTATGCATGTAACTTATATATAGAGGTCACACTGTAAGATTTGGAGTCTTTTAAGCAAAAGGCTACTGAGAGCTTTAGTGACTACATCAAAAGATAGAAGAAGATAGCTTTAGAAGCAACCATGAGACCCATAGAAAGAAAACATGTTAGAATGATTAAAGGGACTCTATCCAATGTTGCACCATAATTAGAGGAATATTGGTTAGGAACTATGAAGACCTTCGAGTAGTGAGTTTGCAAGTTAAAGAGTTAGAGTCTGAGTAAAAGAAATAATACGAGGGAAGAAGAAGTGTCCTAACTCAGCCTCAAACTGAGGGGAATAAGGCGATCGATGTAAATATAGTAAGGGCACCAAGACAGTTCACTGATTTAGGATGCCTCTATTTAAGGTGCTTGAGAGGTTGTAGAAGAAAGGAGTGTTAAAGCCTTTAGCACTGAGACCACCTCATAATCTGTTGCATAGGGGGTATGATGCAAATGCTTACTACTCCTTTCATGAAGGATCTAGTCACATAACCGATGACTACTATAGATTGAGAGAGGAGATTTAGGACCTCATCGATAACAAGATGATTGTTCCACCAAATTCTTAGAGCTTTAACATCCAAGGGAGCTCTCTCCCAAACTATGATAATGTTCCTTCCCCAAATTAAGGGACGTTTATGATAGATGTTGCAATTCCAAAAGAAGTTGTTCTTATTACTATTTAGAAAGTTACGAGTAAGGCTCTAGTGGTTTACATTATTAATCCATGGAAAAGTTTAGATGAAGAAGTAGAAGAAGAATAGAGAAAATGAATGATCCAGCTATGGAAGGAGAGGGATCAAAAGAAAAAAGTGAAGTAAGTGAGCCATGTGACTTGCAATGGGAAAATACTACCTTGACAGGGAGGGGGGGGGGGGGGGGGCCCCGCCGCGGGCGGGGGAGGGAGGGCGGTGGGGGGGTGGGGGGAGGGGG
>CATIWR010044252.1:0-58523 GCA_949677035.1 Omphalea diandra
AATTGTTATACTTGCAATGTATCTTGATGATATTTGATTATGGATTATGCCATGAGAATTTGATTATTGTTTTTATTCACTGAGTCGCGACTCACCAAATCGCAAAATTTTTTTCAGATACTGAAGAATAGGAATTGGACACTTTCGTGATTTTAGTTTTACATTGAGACATATGGACCACAGGTCGTCAGCTAAATCCAAACTCCCTCTCTCCTTGTGTCATACACATATATGTACATCAAATAAAAGTTTGATTGTGTGTGTAGGATGGATAAAACCTTTATGCATATGTATTTTAGACATGAATGATATGAGTTATATAAATGAATATGGTTGTTACAAATTTAGTGTGAATCTATGTTTAAATTAAGTTAGTTTGGATGATTTTGTGTTATTTCTCACATTTAGATGTTTTGTAAGTGTTTTAGCAAGTTTGGAGGGAATTGGGACTAAAATAGGTGAAGCTAGAAATGTCAGAAACCAAGCTAGATATTAGGATGCACGAATGAGAGACACATGCTTTCATGCCCATGACTAAAGTTGCAGGCTTTGGCTTTCTTAGGGATAGGGTTTTCAAAAGAGTCTTTTTAGTGAGCAAAAAGACAAGTTTTTTTTAGAGAAGAAAACAAGTAGAAATACGTTTCAATGCAAGATGAAGTGCAAGATTTGAAGAGATCATTAGAACAAGGAAGAGGAAATGGAGAAGATCTATCAAGAGAATTGGGAGATTTCATCTTTCCTTATCTTATTTCTTATTTCCTTTGTTAAGATGATGTTATTACTTTTGAATTTATCTTGTTTGTTAGTACGTTAGGCTATATCTTTAATACAAGACCTAGATGTAGCCATGAAAAATGATTGATTGATTTTTAATTTCAATAACTATGTTGGGATTTTGTTTGTTTTGCTAGCAAATGATTATTGATCTTAATGCTTGTGATTACTTGATCACCACTTACATGACTTGTGTTTTTGTTATAGCTCAAGATATTATAAATTAAAATATACCTAGAATCATTTGCCTTAAGTTAATTGATAAGTAGAGATACCCACTTAACCTATTGCTAGCATTTAAAAGATTGTTAGAAATAATAAGGTAACACATTTATATTTCACGTCAAGAGAAGGATATGAAGGAATGGTTACAAATTATGTGATTGCTTGAGAGAGAGCCTTAATTAGCAAAGGAATAATCAATAATTGAAAATCTTAATCCAACATATCATTGAATGATTATTGATTTCATAATTTTCCATTTGAGGTAAAAAATTATAGCTATTTTATTCATAAGGATTTCTATCTCAATTGCTTTTATCTTTTTGTTATTCCATTATGAATTTAGTTTATTTTTATTATACTGGTAGTTTAGATTAAATCATAATTATTTGATTTCCAAACAAAAATAGAATCATCACATTCTAGTACTTATTGCCTTTACCTCTGTGGGACGGTATCTGCACACACTTGTGCATTATATTACTTTGATCATTGTCCTCTTGTGAGTATCTTAAAAGGTAAGTTTTAAAGAGAAAAGATAATAAGTGATATCAACTGATTTAGATTTAGCCTACATTGTGAAGCTATATATAGTTCAAAGATGCCTACTTTTCAAAAGGCCTATTATCTTGAAACTATAATCTAAATGAAGTCTTTACATGATTATATAACGCATTTTACAAAGGAGGCACTTTAGATCTTGGATCTAAATCAACCTTAAGTTATAAAAGCTCTTTCCAATGGTATAATAAATGTAAGTTTCTTTAATTTGCTTATTAAAAATCCTTCAAACACCATGAATAAGCTGATGGAGAATGTGCAAAATGATGAGTGGCAAAAAAGTAGATTTACAAGTAAAAGAAAATGGAACAATGAGAAAAAGGTAGAGTAGACATATAAGCTAGGGACAAGTTAGGTAAAGGGGGAAGGGAAAGTAGAAGTACTTGAATAAATGCTAAAAAAAATTAGGCATAGAAGAGTTTACATGATTGACCATAGAGTAAAATAAAATTTTTATAGTTATTTAATATATGTTTCAAGTAATAGGCCACAGAGATGTAAGGTCCCATAAGGTAAGATGAATGATTACAAAAATTTGAACCATAAGATGGGAAATTGATTAAGTAAGGGTACTTGAGGTAATACACATGGCATGAAAAAGCATGCTAAGAAGGTCTAGTGGCTTGCCCTAAACAAAGACCAGGTTATAAGACCATAACAATAACTGAGGCATGACCTCTTAATGATGGAGGTGTGAGAACTCTAAATGCTTTCTTTAAAGGATTGGCCTCAAGTGCAGTAAGTTCTAAGGGTAAGAAGTATAAAAGGAAGCAAGAAAGGGTAAAATGTGCTATGGAGGATTAGATTTATTATTTTTTCAACTTCTCACCAGAAGATCTTATTAAAGATTTGATCACTCTATATGCTAACGCTTTGGTAACTAAAAATGTTATTGTTAATTTCACTATATAAGAAGTGTTAGTGGATTATGGTAATGCAATTATTCTCTTGCCTATTTACATGTTTATAACAATGAAATTCGATGAGAAAGACCTAATACCTTTGAAAATTTTAATGAAGGAATTAGGGTCAAAAGATTACTAGTTATTGGTACAATCAAGTAGTTAGTGATAGTAAAGCAAGCGAGTCCTAATATGACAGTATAAGAAACTTGAATAATGGTAGATGTCCTATTTCCCTCTAATGCAACCTTGAATTGTCCATTGCTTAATTTTTTTTATGTAATAGTACTCATATGATTTTTAGTATTAAAATTTCCCACTATAGATGTGGTGGGTGCTGTTCCAAGAGAGCATATGGTTTTCAAAGAATGCTATCAACTATCAATTGAAAGCATAGTTAAAGTTGGCTCAAATACATCCATTATGGATAAAATATATGCAAAAGGAGGGAGAGTGAATAGAGTAGTGGAAAACTTTTTGAAATTAAAACACTATGAACATAAAGGCAATAAAAAATAAGAAAGACATAAGGCTCATAGAGTTTTGCAACATGGCTTACATCCTTTTCTCCTGTAATCCAGTAGATTTCACTTTCTCAAGCAACTTAACAAATGTTACTCAAGCTTCACAAGTAAACTTTTCAAGTGTTACTCAAACATACGTAAGATAGATTTCTCAAGCATTATCTAAGCCCTTTCAAAGATAAATTTGCAAGCACTATCTTAAGCCTTTACAAGATCATATAAAAGCATTTTTGCTAAACGTAATGATGATCCTCATATATAAAGATACAAACATTGCACAAGGAGAATCACTTAACTAAGTTTCACTTGAGTTATGCAGTACAAAATTAACCCCAAATACTATGATAATTTGTTTTCTAGCTTTTAAATATTTCTTATGATCTTTTTCACATTAGAGGAGATACCCTCATATAGTGTTTGTCCAAAAAATTAGCCAATACTTACAAAGTTGTCAATTTTAAGGCTATCAAAAAATTAATCATTTGATTATGAATGACATGTTCACTTTATATGAATTGGCTAGTTTTATGGTACAAATTGCCTATTCTAACTAACTTACAAACTGAAGTTGGACATCTTCACTTCCTACACAGTGTCATCCAGTGCATATGCTAGCTTATTCTAATACATCATTGATTGTATAAGAATGTCCTAAATATTAAGCAGGCATGGTCTAAGATTGAATTTCTTATTCTTTGACTATTCAAATTATTACTAACTTAAATGAGGCTATTATATTTGGCTATTCTAGTAGTGTTAGTCCATTTAGATGTTCTATCAAAACATGAATTTTTTTGTACATTGAATAGGGCTAAGCATTTTAGCCATTAGAAAGCTTCAAAGCTACTTCAACTTTCTATATACAAATTGCAAGATTCAGGCATATTGAATAGGGTTGTTCAAATAGATAGTTTCTAAATTATTCTAGTTTTTTGTCTAAAATCTTTAGTTTAGGCCATTCCATATTTGAGTGAAGTCATCTAATTAAGTGTTCTGAATGTACATAGTTGTTCCACTATGCAGTTTTACACTGGTTAGTTCATTCCAACCTTATATTATAGAAAATTTGATTTTATTCTTGGTGAATAAGCCTGCGCCAATTCAAAATAGGGCTATTCCATTTCCTTATCATGACTTGATCTATATTGCATAGATTGTTCCACTAGCTATAACATAGGCTTGTAGGTTGTTAAAACTTTCTACTTTCTTCATACAAACCTATTATAATATAGTCTTTTGACTTGGGTTTAGCTATTCTTCTTACTTTTCATTATTACTTTATTCCTATCTTAACCATTGAGAGGCTAAAGTCATATAAACACTTATAACTAAAGTTATTGCATCCTATGTTTGCTATCGTAAAAAAATAAGAGTAAAATGTTTAATATTCTCCCTTTTTGATAATGGCAAATATAAGGTTTATAAGGCAAGAAAATCATAAGATCACAAGTTAGGTCCTCCTTAATCTATGCATAATTTTTATAGTGGATTAAACATGTTGAGTTAAAAATGTTAAAAAGGTTTATAAACCTAATATCACTTTCCACTTTTTGACAACAACAAAAGAAAATTAAAAGAGACAAAACATCATTAATTGTAATTAATTCATCTATGGAAGAAACTGTTCATGACAAAGTACAATTTAAAATTTGATTTTATCCAAGTACCAGATAACTAAATGTAAAAAGAAAAAAAAATCATAATAGTTTAGATGAGGAGGTTTTGTCTTAGGCTTTGGATTGAGGAGTTAGGAGTAGATTTTGATGAATATAAGGATGTGGAGAGAATGGGAAACCCAAAGCTATTAACCTTTTACTTCCCTTTATCATCCTTATCCTTTGGACCCTTTTACTCTTCTTCTGTACTTCATCCTCATTGTTGGATTTTATAGAACAGACATAATGAAAAAACCAAAATTTTTAATCATCAAAACCCCTATAAGGATCTAAGCAATTTGTATAAATTGATAAAAAGCATTTGAAAATCCTCCTAATTCAATCCAAAGTGGGAAGATTGTTGGAAGGCAAAGAGGGAGTTTACATTGTAACACCCTACCTTAGGCTTGGAGTGCAGATCATCAAATTTAGACATTGCTAAGGGATCAACATCCTTTGCAGGTATCCATATGAACATATCATCTCTAAAACAAATGGTATGGTAGCACTAAGGTTTTACATGACATTCTCTTTTTCTTTTATAGAATGATAGAACATAAGATGAATACTCTGTCCATCTAGAAAAACTCCTTAGGTTAACATATTTTAATCGTTAGATATATGTTCCAACTTTGTATGTTAAGAAATATATATAATAAGATATCTTATTTTGTTTTAACTTTTAAAGCAAAATATATATCTAAATATTTAATATTATATATCTAATTATCTTAATTATATAAATATAATATATATCCATGGAGAGTAGTACATACAATTTCACTTTTGGGCTATTCTAAGTGTGCGACCCTGTAGGTTCATATAATATTGGCAATAGGCCAAAAACTATTTCTAGCCTACTAATCATAAGTGGCCTTTAGTAAGATATTATGACTACCCAAGTTATGTGAAGGTCATTAATCTAACCTAATATATCTGACAAATAGTATGATAATCCATTTGTCACATTATATATTAATTGAAAATAAGGCATGGATCATGTCATCCTTATATAGTTCATTAAATTACTTATTGATCTCTAAGTAGATTGATGTAAAATGACATTGATAACCTTTATCAATTCAATTTTGCATAGCCACGCAATTTCTTCAGTATAACTCATCTAGGGGCCATAGATATATTTCTCATAAATATGAGGGACACATATCTTCTCAATCATGCAAATTTGTCTATATGATTTACTTTATGTCTAATATTAGTTTTTATAATCATCTTATTAAAGATAATATTATACTGTATCAAAACATAAAGTTTATCATATTAGAATCCATGGTAATTATTATATCAAAGGATTAAGTCAATACTATTGCATGAAAATTACTTTTGACAATCAATCCATGTAGTGTTCTCATAGTTGATCAGTCTCATATAATGTTTCTCAAACATGTATTTATGTGTTTGACTTAATATCTCATATACATGACTAGTAAAATATAGTCATCAATCAAATACATACTACTCTTCATTCATTATTATCCCAACAATAATGATTGACTAGGGATAATAATTCTTTATACCTTAGAGTTTTATTATCAAGTCATAAACTTTATCACTTTAGGTAGAATTAACTATTCATGGAATTTGTCATTTAGTTATAAACATAATATAATAGAAATATTTAATAAAATGCAAATTTGATATTATTAAAAATATCCATTACAAAATTGGCCTAAGGCACATTACTAACACTTATCTCTTATGATATTTTCCCTTAAGCTTTTATAATACCTTTGAGACATATTTGACTAAGCTCATAATTTATAGGATTATAATTAGAGTGTTCATCATAAAAAGGATCATTATCTTAAAGTGATCCTCAATGGAACTCAAAGTTTTCTCAATTTCTCTAACCTTCCTATCCATTAAGTTAGCTTTCTTTTGAAAGTGTCCAAGCTTCATATACATTTCAATGAAGCCTTTTTATATATTTGACTTTATAGACCTTAAAATAGGTAACAAATGAGCAAACATAGCCTCATTGCTTATGAAGGTTGATGGAAGAGGATGTGGTATGGCGGTACCTTGGTAAGTGGAGTAGATGGAGGTTTTTGGTGCTCTTGCTCCCTTTCTTCACCTTCAATGGCTTTAGCTCCTTTTATGGTAGCTTTATCAAAGTCACTAACTATATCTTTTCTTTAGGCTTAAAGAGGTGGAATATTTGGTAACTATTAGATGAAGAACACATTGATTAACTTCATAATTCCAATTTTAATGAACCACTTGATGGCCACATGACCTATAGTGATATTATAGTATAAAGTTATCACTTCATTCAAAATTTAAGAATAAAATAAATACATAGCCATATATTATGCTTTAGTAATAAAAAGAGCTATTGAATTTTGCTTCTCAATATTCTAGTATAATAGTGAGAGATATAACAAATGATAAATGCTTGAAGTACTTTTCTATCTAAGATGCATCTAGCAAAATCATCATTGAAATATGCTAATAGGTCAAAAGATGATCCCTTAAGATATCATAATCCTAATTTTAGAGTTCAATTCAAGTACCTAAGGATATGCTTAAAACATTATAAGTTAGACTCCTTAGGACTAGCTTGAAGTCCAAATTAAAGAAAAACACTAAACATAGTGTTTTGTCTAGAAGCAGATAGATATAAAAGGCTTATAATCATACCTCTAAAGAGCTTTCCATCTACTACATCGCTTTTTAATCCTAGTCAAAATTGGAGTTTGTGCTCATAGCAGTCTTATAAGGTTTGCTTGTGTCCATACCACATCTTTTTAAAAGCTATTTAGTATATTTTGCTTGGTTAATGAAGATTCCTTCCTTTCTTTATCTGATTTAAAGCCTAAGGAGGATTTTGACATCTCTCATCATGCTCATTTCAAACTCATTTTTCATTATATTTGAAAAATTCTTCGCATAAGCAAACGTTAGTTGGACTGAATATAATTTCGTAAACATAAATTTGTACTATTAAGATATCCTTGGCATGTCCTTTAGTAAAAGCATAGTGTTAATTAAACCTTTTGTAAAACCTTTTTCCAAAACAAAATTACTCAATCTTGCATATTAAATGGTAAAATCTTGCTTCAAGTCATATAAAACTTTAGTAAGCTTAAAAACATGATTGGAAGTCATGACTCTCAAAACTAGGTACATAAACTTCCTCCTCTATATTTCCATTAAAAAAAAGGCACTTTTCACTTTTATTTGAAGCAATTTAAAATTCATGAATGATGTAAATACAAGTAGAATCCTAATTGCTTCTAACGCTGCAACAAGGGGAAAAGGTTTCATCATAATATATACCTTTTTCTTGATTGTAACCCTTTTCTATTAATTTAGCCTTGTTGCTTGTATGGCACCGATCTCATGAACCTTTTTTTGGACACCCATTTTGTTCTTATAATGGAATGGTTTTCAGATCTAGAACTAAGATCTATATGTTATTCTTCTTAACATGGTTGATCTCATCCTTAATGGCCTCATCTATAGTGTTAGCTCAATAAGAGAGATAAAGACAAGATTATTGCATGCATTTGTAAAAAAATATATAGTTGTTACCCTTTTTGATGTATCCCTAATGAGGATATATTTAGAATCGTACTTATTATATATCCAATCCTTTCCAAGATCCTAATTAATTTGTTCCACACTTAAAGAGTATTGAGGAGGATATTCACTTCTAAATTAATCATTGCCTTTTTTTTTGTCATTATTCTTATTTTCTTTATCTCTACCATTGAGCTCATCTATAAGACCTATAAGATCATCAATATCTTCTTTCTGTAATGAGGAAATCTGGTTAGATTCATCAAATATTTAGTTAGATTCATTAAATATAATAGGCATTAACTCTTCACTAATAAAAGTTCTTTTATTAAAGACTTTATACCCTTTACAAGAGATAAAGTAACCTATGAAGATATCTTCATTAGATTTGGAGTCAAATTTTCTAATGTCATTATTAGTATTTAGAATGAAATACTTGTAATAAAAAAAACTCTAAAATATGCAATTTTAGGTTTCCTTCGATTTTACAACTTACAAGGGTATTTCAAAGAGGTCTCACTAGAATTCTATTTGAAACATAGTAAAAGGTGTTGATGGCTTCAATACATCTCTTGTAAAGTTCTATTTTTGCTCTTAACTATGCAATTTTATTAAGTTCTAAGAGTAAAAAAGTTGTGTAAAATTTCATTTTCATTTTAAAATTTTGAAACTTTTCATTTTTAAATTCTCTACCATGGTCACTCCTAATGGCAAAGATTTTCAAATCCTTTTCATTTTAGACTCTTTTTATAAAAGATTTTAAAAATCAAAATAAGAATCCTTACGAGGGAGGAAGAAAACCTACGTGAACTTTGAAAAATCATCAACAATAATAAATTCATAATGTATGCTACATATACTAACTACTCTAGTAGGACTAAAAAAGATCCATGTGTAATAATTGGAAAGGTCTTGAAGATATTACCTTATTCTTAGCTTTGAATGAGTATATAAATTTTTACCTCTTTAACATGCATCGCATATTCTATCCTTGGTGAAGTTGATCTTAGGTAGTCCTACCGCTAGGTGCTTAGTTCTTAGTTTATTAATCAACTCTATGCTAGCATGTCCATGCTTTCTATGCTAAGTCCAACCTTCATTAACTATGGTCACTAAACACTTAACATCTTTATTAGCCATATATTTAAATTAATAATATATATTTTAAATCTTCTACTTGTAAAAAGGATTTTGTTATCATTGATCCCTAACATATAGCATGCTCAAGGTTTAAACATAACTCTTAACCATTTGTTAAATAATTGACTTACACTTAATAGGTTATGTTTGAGACCATTTGTTAGGTTTTATATAATAAGTACAACGAAAAAACCAAAATTTCAAATGTACAAAAGCCACTAAGAATCCATGCATTTTTATTCGATTAACAAAAAGGATGTGAAATATTACTAATTCAAATAAGAGAGGCAAATCTAAACATTATTAAAGGATGAACATCCTTTATAGGTATCCATACAAATAGGCTATCCCTAAAATGAGTAGTGTGTGAGTACTAGGGTTTTCATGACTATCTCTTTATGTGTTTTCTGAATGTAATGTGAATGCACTATTACTATTTAGAAAGCCCTAAAAATGTGTATATAAATCTTAACTATTAAGTTGTACAAGCCAATTATATGTCTTCAAAATACATATAAGATAATATCTTTTTAAGTTTTATCCTTTAAAATAAAATAGATATCTAAATAACTTAGGTAATATCTCTAATTATCCTAATTATAAATAGAGAGAGCAATAAAAAAAAATTTTCACTTTTGGGCCTATTATAACTGTGTGACCTCATAGGTTCACAAAATATTGGTAGTGGCCTAAAACTTATTTCTGGCCCACAAGTCATAAATGATCTTTAGCAAAACATGATGACATTCCAAATTAAGTGAAGGTCATTAATCCAGCCTAACTTATCTTACAAATAATATTATAATCCTTTTGTCACATTATATCTCAATTGAACATAAGGCGTGGATCATGTCATCTTTGTATAGTTCAATTATTTTTTGATCTTTAAGTATACTGATGTAAAAAATAGTGATGACTATCAATTCATTTTTGAATGGCCATGTAATCTCTTCAGTCTAAGTTATTAAGCGTTTAAAGGTATATTTCTCACAAATAAATGAGGTATAAATTCCTTCTTAATCACTCATATTCCTCTATATGATTTACTCCATGTCCAATATTGATTTGTATAATTATCCTATTAAAGATAATATTGTATGTATCAAAACATGAAGCTCATCATATTCGAATCTATGGTGATTTTCAGGTCAAAGGATTAAGTTAATGTTATTTTATGAGAATCACTTATGATAGTTTATTCATATAGTGATTAAGTTAATACTATTACAAGTGAATCACTTATGATAATTTATCCATATAGTGTTCTCATAGCGGGTTCATCCAATACAATGTTTCTTAAACATGTATCTATGTGTTTGACTTAATATCCCATATCCATGACCAGTAAAACATAGTCATCAATCAAAATACATACTAGTCTTCATTCATTAATATCCTAATAATAATGACTGACTAGGGACAATTTAGAATAGAATTCTATATTCTTAAGGGATTTTACCATCATGTAAAATTAGCCTAGGGCACATAACTAACACTATCAAATAAGAGAACTTTATCAAAGATAGGTAAATCAACATCGTTACTAATTTTACCTGTACAGATAATCTTTACGTTGCTATTGTTACCAAAGAAGACATTCCTAAGTCTTTCTACTTTATCAAATTTGGATAAGAACTTCGAGTTACTTGTCATATTCTTTGAGTAACCATTACCTATATAACATTCATCTTTCTCTACCCTATATTGCAAGTACACTTACAAGGTTAAAAAAATGCTTGGTTTTAGGTACCAAAATCCTATTAAGTCCTTATAGGTTAGTGTTTGCTAATTACTCATTATGCAATCTATAATGGCAATGATAGAGAAAATGGCCATATAAACCATAATAATAATAATAATAATAATAATCATTATTAAATTATGCTTGCTACTTTCTAGTTTTAAGCGAAGTTGGTATCTATTTTTTTAGGTGCATACTTTTAGGCTTGTAACCTTGAGATGCATAACCTCTTGGCTTATAAACATAACCTTTTAGTTAGGGTTTCTTTGAGGCTTAGTCCAATGATAATGCTTGTGCTGAGTCACATATGAGTAGTATATATATATATATATAGCCTTAGAAGGTGAAGGTCTAATGTATGCTTATGCATGTGTACAAGTGCTAGACCTTGGTGCTTATGCCTTGGCACTTGCATTCATCTTATACAAAAGCATATATTTTTCTAGTTCTGTAAGGACTAGATGTCCCTGTATGCTTAGCTCTCACAAATATAATTTAAAAAGGCATGGATGTAGAAGGAGTCAAAGATGATGATGCATTATAACTCAAACCATGGTTGATTCATGAACTCCTTTCAATCTTAAGGATGGAAAGGATGGAACAAATTTGCTCATTTTTTTAAAAAAATATAGAAAGATTCTCCTTCAAGTTCTTATTTTCATTTCTTATAGAATCAACCTTTTCAATAAGGGAATTAAGATTCTTGAGTGAATCTTTTAAAGACTTAATATGCTTTTAAAAAGAAGAGTGATAAGATTTTAAAGACTTATAATTCTTAGTGAGCTTAACAATTATATTATACAATTCCTCCTTAGTGTATGAGTCAAAAGGATTTATCTCACATTCATCTTCAGTCTCACTTCCACTATCTAAATCACTTGAGGATGGATTTTCTCTTTCTTTTATAGCCATGAACCAAATGTTGGTCAGATTCTTTTCATCTTTTGAGCTTTATAATTTTGATGCACTGGTGTCATCCCAATTTGGTTTGGGAGACCTTTTCCCTTCTTAGATTGATGTTTTTTGAATAGTACTTATGTTCTTTTCAGCTTTGGACAATTTATTATAAGATATCATTTTTTTTTTGTTACATCTATAGAGATGAATAGGTTTTTTAATGACTTCTTATGACACCTTCTTTTCATCTTTCCTTTCTTATTGATAAGAAACTTCTTTGCTTAATTTGAGATGAAGGCTACTTGGTCATTTTTGCTACCATTAACACTTCCACTAGAAGAGGTTAGTGAAGAAATGGAAGGAATTTAAGAAGGACATAAGATTTATAAAGGAAATGTCCTTCCTTTATCCTGTATCTTCAGCTAGCATTTCAAGTGTAATCTTATGTACAAGAAGTTTGCCTATGAGCTTATCATTAAAAGGACCTTCAATTTGCTAGCCTTTTTTATGGTAGTTTCTTAAGCTTCCTACTTGTACTTAGGCAGGGTTCTAAGGATGTTAGCCACCATGTCTTCATTAGAGTCTAACTTGCCTAAACTCTTTAATATCTCTATAATGTCTATGAACTTATAATACTCCTCTATGGTAGATTCATAAGGTTGGTATACAAATGTTTCATACTTGTACATATACATGTATATCTTATTTTTTACTTCATTAGTTCCCTCATGTCGCGTTTGGAGTGTATCACAAATCTTTTTGGTTGATGTGTACATTTGGAGTTTAGCATATTGAGATTTATAGATTGTGCAAAACTAGACATATTTGGCTCTTCTATTCTTTAAGTTAGCCTTCTTTTCTTCTTGTGTCCACTCATTTTTGGCTTGGGCACTATTACTTATAACGACCATTTTCATTTACAAATCATGACATTCATGTCCTAAAATACATATGCATAAAGGTTGATACGTCATACATACACAATCTAACATGTATTTAATATACATATATGTTAATTAATGTTTAAATCTAGTGACCATAAACTAGTTCCTATCTAGATGTATGTATATGACACAAGGAGAGAGAGAGTTAGAATTTAGTCGACAACCATGTGTCTCTATGCAAAACTTTATGCACCAAAGTATCCAAACCCTATGCTTCAGTATTTGAAAAATATAATTATAATTTGATGAGTTATAACTCAATGAATAAAAACAATAATCAAATTCTTATGGCATCACCAATGATCAAATATCATAAAAATACATTACAAATATAACAATTGATTATGCAAGTGCAAATGTAATAGATTAATTTTTGTCATGACCTTACAAGACAAACACTGCTATCGAGAATTCATGTGATTCAAGTAACATTTGATTTTGCTAGCCAACATATAACAAGTGAATCATTTGATCAATAACATGTGCTAATAGGACATATTGGTCTCTTTTCCAAGTGATTTATAAGTGCTTGACAAGCTGGTCACAACATCCTTTTAGTTTCATATACAAGTGTTCATTCACAATGGTATGCCATGTAATCACTAAGAGCATGTAATTCTCACTTGACTTGACTTCACATGTAAAATGTAACAATTCAATCACATATACATGTAATAGAACATAATCACATCATAAAATTATCACATATACACATTAGAATCTAATTATAGTTTTTACTAACCTTTTTATGTGACCGACCTTAATTGTAGGTTTGGTCCTCTCTCTAAGGCTTCCTCAAAGTGTTGAGATCATAAAATTTGATACGTACATGGTTATAAGTATGTCGAAATGACTTTGAATGCTTGGTAAGAAAATCTGTGCATGTTCCATGCAGATGGACCAAGTGTTAATGCATATTTTCCTTATTTGGTAGCCTGACCTTACAACACTCTCACAACAATAACTTAAGATATACTTATCCAAATGACTTTATTCTTTTTACATATAAATTAGACACATAATGATACAACATAGTCAAATATCAGGGTAAAACAAGACATATAGAAAATGTGGTAATTTTTTTTTATTTTGCCCTATTTTAATGTCATCTCAGTTTGAGTAGGTCTTACAATCTTGAGTATATCTCAAATTATACAAGTTAAATTGCAAAAATGATCTTTGAAAAGTTACAAAACACATAAAGGAACATTATTCATGTTTTACTCATTGTCTAATTCAATCTATAAAGTCACCAAAACAAATGACCAATCTCAAAATAAACAAGTTTTTAACATGTTGACAATCAGTCATAATGAAGGGGCAATATCTCATCAACCATGATGAATTTGGCAAAAATATTTTGTAAGAATGTAGGTAAGAATAAATATACAACTTTCAAGTTTAACCTATGGCCATCAAATTCTTGAAAAACATAATTAAAAGACTGATTAAGTTTCATCAAGTTCAGGGTTAGTCATAATCAATGAACCACATCTCTTTCCACGTAAAAAAAAATTAAGTAAAATTGTTTTACATGTATTTATAGGGATATAACCCTACAAATTTCATGTTTTTCACTTTGTTTAAATCAAAACATAAGGTCATCGAAATATATGAAAATAACTAGACTGAGGAGATTTCACTTGGTTGTGAACCAGGCCTAATGAAGGAACCATATCTCCTTGCACACAACCAATTAAGCAAATCTATTTTACATGCATTTAGATGGGGCATAAAGTTACAACTTTCATATTTTTACACTTTCCCTAATTCCTCTTGTAGGGTTATGAAATCATGGGTACAAAATCTATACTAACAACAATACCAACACAATCAACTCTTGTTTTTTTGAGCTTCAACCTTCATACATGAGCTTTACCTCAAATTACTCCATAATTCTTAGTAACCATGCATGATTAACATGTTATGAGGGAGTACTTTCATATGGGAAGAAGATAAATTAACTTACCTGTTTTCCCAGAACCAGAAAAGCTTAGGATTCATTCCTAGGCAGCTCACTCTTCTCCCTTTCCTTCTTCTTTTTCTTCTTCTTCATTTCTTTCTTTCTTCCTTAGCTCTCTCCTTCTTCTACTACCCCTTATGTTTATCCTCTACATTTTGTTCCTAAAGCATGAAAAATTCAATTTGTAAACCTATTCTAAAAAGAAAAAATCATGGTGTCTCATTTCCATTAGTTGGAAGTTCCCTTTTCCTCTTTTAGTCCCTCTTCTTCACTCCTTCATCACCTCCATCCATCTTCTAATCGGTATATGCTCTTTATACTTTTAAATAAGCTCTAAAACACCATTATTTATGATGCTATAACATGCACACAACATAAGATAATTTGCCATGCAACTATATAAACATTACATATATGTTTAAGTGTCCTAAATGCAATAGTGCAAGTGTTATCGTCGTGCTTATCCAATTCACATATCTAAAAGATCATTTATCCGTGTGCGATTGAAAATCATTTATGCAATGAATATGTTCATGTGAGAATGCCAATGAATGTGTATAAAGATGTTACATTACTTCTCCAACTAGATTTGTTGGAACTTGTCTTCACTCTTTCATAATATCCCAAAATGGTTTAATATCAAGGACAATTTCCATTTTATTTTTCTAATACCCATGTTATCACCTTTCAAAAAAGGAGACTTATGGATGGATTGTAATTCCTTTTGATTTTCCATTTATCTTTGCTCTATGCAATGAAGCTTGATAAAAAAAAGACTAGCATTACTACCATTTATTATCTAAGAAGTCCTAAAGGGGGTGAATAGGACAGTGGCAAATTTTAGAAATTAAAGCATTATAAACACAAAGGTAATCACATATAAGAAAGGCACAAGATTTATAGAGGCTCTACACAACCTTGGTCTTTGTTTTCTCTTATAGTTACCCATTAAAAAGTTGATTATTGCAAGTAATTTATCAAGTGTTGACCTATGTTAAGGAACTAACTTGGTCAAACTCTATTTTTGATCTTGACAATTAGATTAAAGTTTATTAAAGTGCTTATCAAGTGTTGATTATGTAGAAAATAGGTTAAGAATAGGTTGGAATGTCAAAAGTTTGTAAGAACTCCAAGTATATAGATTAGATGTCATAACCCGAGTTTCGAGCCATATCAGTGTTAGGAAATGAGAAGGCTTAAGGCCTTCATAACTCGTAGCAAGCCTAATTACTCATGGTTAAAGCCCATTTATAAGCTTTTGAACCCTTGAATCTAAAATTTATACACATTATCATAAACGTTATTAGAATTTGTTTGCCCAATTGAGATTCTTAGGATAATAAAAATAAGAGATGGGGATTTAAGCTAAGTTTTATCCCAAACATTTCATAAAAACACCTTTTTATATTATACTATAACAATTTAATTGATTTTTTATCATGTCATAATGGGGGGAGTCTAGACTCGCCAACTGATTCCTTTATTATTTTTATTATATACACATCATTATATATAAAACTCTCCCATTTAGACAATTCTTGAATAAAGGGTTCACTTGATTTCATTTTAACTATAACATTCTTTCCATTATTATAAGTATTCAACATTTATTTATATGGTCCATAAATCTTTATATGCCTTAACATCATTTCTATTAATCATGCATCATACTCACTTTACATTATATTAATGTTAGACATACATATCACATTATTCATAACTTAGACTTTACAAAGATTACTAAGAATACATGATATTATTAATTTTTACTTAATACTTTCATCACTTGTCAATATACATGTACATCATTATTGTAGGCAACTACGAAGAAATAATGCAATGCCTTGCTAGTATAAGATAGATAACTTAAAAACTTCATTTATAACCTTCAACCTTTAGCCATTAATCATGATATCAATCTTATGCTTAACCTACAAAACAATCTTCGTGTGTGAGTGTGTGTGTGGAGGGTAAGCTCCTCATCAGAAACTTAGTGAGGAATTTCTATTATTTATATGGATGCTCACATGCCTTTGCATAAATGCATCTCTTGCTACATTACAAAGATGGATAATCAAGTCCATGGGAATCCTTACTTAGTTTACTTATCTTTCTTGTATAGGAGAGTTGCCTCACTAGTTGTGTGCTTAGGAAAGAGTTGCCTCACTAGCCACATCTTTCTCTTAAATGGGAGAGTTTCCACACCAGCCATGCCATGCATACATAACATTTTATTTTCATATATTTGGTCATATCATCCTTGCATAACTAACTATGACTCTTTGGATTCCCACTTTTCCCCTAAACTATCCCCACAACATATGGTGATTAAACATAGCATTCCATTTGTATAACATATGACTTTAATATCAATATAATTTGACCTACTATGGCCTATATAAAAATTTATGATGCATGTATGCAATGGACATTAAAAGCCATGATACAATCCCTCACCTTTTATTGCTAGCTTTAGCTCCTCCTTGCATTAGTTTTGATAGTTTTCTATTTCTTTTCCTTAGCCTTGCTTGTTTTTAATCATCTCACCCTTATATATACCTAAGCATAAACATCCATTACATTATTACGTAACATCTAAAATATGGAGAGTTACTCAAACTCATCCATAAAATATATAACATAAACATAACATATATCATAATGTAATAAAAGCTTTTATAAGGACAATGGTGTCTTAAAAATTAATCAAGCATGCAAGAATAACTTTCATTAATTATAACTTATAATATAACTATCATCCTTCATACTTAGATGAGTGTGACCTTTTTCCTTTTATCTCATTCATAATACAAAATTAACACCACTATTAAATCATGTCAAATCCATAATTATAATCATTAACTCATTTCATGATAATCAATTTATACTTCTAAATTCTTCAACATTTTAATTTCCCATCATAACCCATCAATTTGTTCAATAAGACATCTATACTTAACTACACCCTAACTAGGATGTAAGACATCCTTCAACACTTGAATAAGACTTTAAAATTTTCATTTATAATGCTATACAACAATTAAGAACTCAAATAATATTAAGGAACTCAAACTACATCAATTATCCTTGCAATTTAGACTCATTAGCATAAAGAGCAATAATAAGCTAATTAAAACATCAATATCTAACTCAATACATATAAGGTCTTGGACATATTTTAAGCCTTAATTATCATCATAAATAATAAATCTAGGATGTCAATTAACATTTAAGGAGCCAATAATAACTGAGAATTCATATAATCAATCCATATACATTAACTCCAAAGCTTTAATTAAATATTACATCAATATTGTCTTTAGTTCAGCCAAGGTGTAAAACACAAATTAAGCTCAATTATATTATTGAATATGAAAATAATAATTCTAATTAACATCTAATTAACCATTAATCATAAAGAATTAAGAGAAACAACTCATACACTTCAAACACTTCTATGACTCCCTTTGAAGACAACATCACTTTTTATGTCAAACTATTACCAAACATCATCTCTTTCATCAACACTAAGCTCAAAACACCATAAACACACTTATTCATACATAGAACAAATATATAATAAATATGGTAGGTTATAACTTGATATAAAGAGAAGAAAGTCACCAATTTGCTTAAAAGATAGAATAAGATAGATGAGTAAGCTTGATTCTCCTAACTTGATTTGGTAACGATGGATGGAAGAAAGACTTTGGGAGGGTTTTGGTGAGTTTTGGACTTCTAAAAATTGATGAAAATAGGGCTGGAGTTTTGCTTAGGAAGAAGATCAAGAGAAAGAGGTGTAAAAAGACTAAAATGCCTAAATGGAGTATTCTAGAAATACTCTACAAAAAATGCTACTTCCAGCCCATAAACTTATGCTTCTACCCTTTTATCATTTTCCAAAATATACTTTAAACACTATTTTAGCATTAAGAATGATGAAAAATAGATTTAGAGTCATTTTTAGGGAGAAAGGAGAAATAAAAGGGTATGAAAAAACCAAAATACCTAAATAGAGCATTCTAAATTTTCAGAAGCTTTGCTTCCAACCTTTGGTTCCTTTCTTCGACATACTTCAAATAACAAATATAGACATCTAAAATAGATATGGAACATATCATTATCATGTCATTTAAATGTACACAGACACACATATTAAGCACATATTAAGGAAACATAGGCAATAGCATTAAGATATGACAATTATGCAACTATCCAAGTCTTCCTTCCTTCCTTCAAGACACTTCAAATTTAAACTTTAGGAATCTAAAATAGTTCATTAAAATTCCATTTAATTACACATTAAGCATATTTATATACCTTAGTAGCCATTGAAGATCATACACCTAACTTAGCATATACCTTATCTTCCATCATCCTTTCTCATTTCTTTTCGGCATGTAATTTAACATAACTTTATTCCACATTAATATTGGTATATTCTTCATTATTAAACCTCTAATTCCATCATTCATTCATGTTTATTAATCATTATTTCTTACATGTGCATACATATGCATCATAACTTACACATATTTCCCCCTTATGACCTAACATCTTTCACCTTCATATCTTTTAGTCATCCCTTCTAACTTATACTATACATAACTAGTCATCATATATTATCAAAATCATCACCATTTCATCAAATTAAGACTCCTTATGCTTATCACTTAGGGGAAGTAGTCCTTATTTCTAAGAGACTCCTAAGAACTGAATTTGAGTCTTACATTAGACCTCTAAATTACGACCAAGATAAAAGGGTCGCAATCAAGAAAAGTAATTCATAATCATTAATAAAGAGTCATGACCATGATATAGGATCTCAAAGTGATAAAATATGTAAGCTAGTACATGTTAGGGATCGTGATTGCTATGTGATATGCAAAAGAGCTTTCATGATCACAAATCACTTTTCTTGACTATAATTTTCATATTTTATAGAACCATTACAATGACTAGCCAAAGAACTAGTAAAATAAGGCCACACGTCAACTAGCCATTAGACATAATTGAAGATCACAATTGCAAAACAAGAGCACTTACCATAAAAGTCATTTTCATAATCATGATTAAGTCGTTGCAATCATGAAATTCTTTTAACAAGCATTAAATACATATTTCCTAGCTCAATGGTGAGAGATTTACACCTAGTTTGTTAGCAAAAACTATTCGATGGTTGTAAACTTTAAATTCCTCCTCCCTCTAAATGGCCTTTATTGTAAGAGAATAACCATTTAGATAGCCAAACTCTTACAAATTCAATTCTTAAAGCCTTAAACTTTAATTTCCTTATGCTTTTATTATTGCATTACTTAGAATGCTTAAGGTTTTGGAATGAGCCTTAACACTTAGAATTTAGGTTTGAGAGTGAGTGTAGGTTGCGAAAACTCTTATAAGGTTATGTGTTAGCCATAAACATAAATTGTAATCAGGTTAAGTGTGAGCCTTGAACACTAAGTTTGGGAGTGAGCTTAGGATAATCCTTGTGTTATTTATGAGTTAGTGAACTTCTAATTTGAAAATTAGGGAGTGGATGTAGAATTGGTTAATATCAAACCACTATAAAATTTTTATATGTAATCTTCCTTTCTTCCTTCTTTTCATTCTTTAATTTCCATCTCACCAAAATTTTTAATTACCTAATAATTCAACCCTTTTCTTAGTGTATAAAGGCCAATGAATGGTATTAGAGCAAGGTCTTATTCTTAAAGACTTAATTACTTAAGGAAAGATGAAATGGCTAATAAAGGGATCTATCAACATCTTAAGCCATACATGATGGGATTGACTATGCCCATTGGAAGTATATAATGGAAATATATATTGATAGTGATATTGTATATGTTTGGGATAGTGTAGTGGAAGAGTGGAAGTTACCCAATAAAACTGTTGATGGTGTTGAAGAGCCAACACTAAGAAAAGAATAGGTAGAGGTTCATAGAAAAGCCAATATGAAGAATAAGAGAGCTACTTGTTATAGCATTTGGTATGTTTTAGAAAACTACCATGAAAGGACTATGCAAGTGAAGTCTAGAAAGGTTCAAATGCTTGCCACAAGGTCTGAACTCTTTAAGATGAGGTAGAATGAAAGCATTATCGACATGAACAATAGGCTCCTTGCAATAGTCAACAATATGAAAAAGCTATGTACCATTTATAGATATTAACCATAAGATTCTTAAAGCTCTTTACTTTGAGTAATATGAAGCAAGGGTGGCCGGTATTGAGGAAGTCAATAAAGGTATTGGTAAGATTCCTATTTATATGCTTATTGGTAAATTGATAACCTATGAAATGGCTCTTTGGAAAGATGAGGAATAAGAAAAGGAAAGATAGAAGAAGAAAAAGAAAGTTCTTACACTTAAAAGCATATCAAAAGAGCAAGAAGATGGTGAAAGCTTGAGTGACTCAAATGAGAGTAAAAAAGAAGATGAGAAGCTTACCATGCTTTCAAAAATGACTAAGGAGCCAATAAGGAAAAAGGAAGAGAGGAAGTCCTCAAGAAGAGCTACATCCAACTCTAACTCAAGCAAGGAAAAGAAAAGTAAAGTAACTTGATATGAACATGGCAAGCATGGCCACATTAAATTTGATTGCCCTAAGCTCAAAAAGATGAAGAAAATATGGGACAAAGAGAAAAAGAAAAGGTTCAAAGTTTATTGGGATGAGGGCTCAATTGATGATGAAGAAGAAAGTGAAATAACTAACCTCAGCTTCATGGCTTTGGAGGACTTATCTAATGAGGTGTGTTCCACTTTCTTATCTTGTGATGATAATGATGTTTATAATGAGGATGATTATGATATATTGGAAGCCATGATCATGGAGTGCTAAAAATATTTATCAAAAATTGAATTTTGTAAGGAAAAATATCAAAGTTTGAGAAGAATTTAAAAAATATTAAATAACTTATTTCAAGTTTGGAAGCATCTAATGATAGTCTTTAAAGTTCTTTAGATGATGTTTCATTAAAAACCTCTTCATTTAATTCTCGATGTAATGAGATTATACGTTGGGGGAAGAGGTAAAGGCATTAAGAAACTTTATCTTAAGGTTTCAAAACGGGAAGGAAGCTTTGGATACATTAATTCTGTTTTAATGACCACCCTTGGTGAAACATGGTCTTAACTACCATTGATCATCAACATTTACATCTTCCCCTCCTACCTTTATTAAAGCTACTACACTACAAACCTCTAGTACAGAGGTGGTGAATAAGAAGTGTAGAACTCACATTAGACCTTCCTTCCAAAATGGAAATGGGAAGGCCTCACAAGGCTCTAGAGCTAGGCCTCAAAAAGCAATTTATGCATGCATGTACCAAAAGAGGCATGCACACAAACATCCACAAACACAATAGCGCACATGCCTTTACATGAATTCATTTGATAACATTGTAAGGAAAGGTAATACTCATACAAGAGTGGCAAAGAAAAAGAAACTCATAAATCCAGACTTTAATGCTACTATCACATGAATAAATGTATGCTGCTCAATTTGAGAATCATTCCAAGGTTAATCCTTTATGACCCAAGTATGCTTGGGTACCTAGACAAAGATGATTTTTTTTTTCTCTTATAGGGATGCTTTCAATCCATTACAAATGAAAACACTTAGCATGTGGATAGTGGATGATCAAAGCATATGATGGGAAATATAAATCTCTTCACCTCCATCAAAGAGAAGCAAGGTGGAAATGTCACATTTTGGCTAAGATTAATGTAATTGACATTAGCATAATTGGTAAGAGTTGTTCCCTTATTGATAATATCATTTTGGTTGATGGTTTAAAGTATAATCTATTAAGTGTAAGTCATTTATGTGATAAGGTTAACAAAGTCACCTTTAACTCTGGAGAATGCCTTGTCACTAGCTTGGAAGATGACAGTATAGTATTCAAGGGGGGAAGGAAAGCCAATACATATATAATTGACATAAACAATTTAGCTAATCAATCTTTCAAGTGTCTTGTCTCTATTAGCAATGAATCATGGCCTTGGCATAGAAGGATTGGACATGTAAGCATAGAGCTACTTTAAAGCCTATGTAAGATGAGCTAGTTGATGGATTACTAAGGGTGAAACTCACTAAGGACAGGATATATGGACCTTATCGAATGGAAAAATAACATAAATCATCTATCAAGCCTAAGAATTTTATAAGTACTTCTAGACCCTTTTATCTAATTCACATGGATTTGTTTAAACCAAGTAGGATTGCTAGTTTGGATGGAAAGCATTATGTATATGTACTTACTGATGATTACTCTATGTACTTGAGTTAGCTTCTTAACTCATAAAAGTGATGCTTTGATGCATTTAGAAGTTTCCTAAAAAGGTTCAAACTGAAAGAGGTTACTTCATTTCTAGTATTAGAAGCGACTATGGGAAAAAATTTAAATGAAAACTTTTAAAATTTTTCTTTAGAAAATGGTATTTCTCATAAATTTTCAACTCTTAGAATACTACAATAAAATGGTGTTGAAGAGAGGAAAAATAGAACATTGGTAAAAATGCCTAGGATAATGTTCAATGAATATGGACTTCTTGCAAACTTTTAGGTGAAAGCCATCAACACTTGATGTTATATTTCAAATCTTGTTTTCATAAGACTTATTATATATAAAACCTCATATGAGTTATGGAATGGAAGAAAGCCCAAGGTCCCATATGAGTATTCGAGTGCAAGTGTTATATATTGAACACCAAGGATAATTTTGGAAATTTGTATACAAAATAGATAAGGTAATTTCTTAGGCTATTCTTTAACAGGGTATGTAAGGCCTTTAATAAGAAATCCGTTATAGTTGAAGAGTCAATGATGTTACTTTTCATGAATCTAGTAAACTTGATATTAGAAAAGGTTCTCTTGTTGATGATCTTATAAAGAACTTGAGAAATTTGAAATAAATCCCAACTTAAAGGAAGAAGAATTTGGAGATAAGAATTTATAAGAAGTTAAAGATCAACCTCAATAAGAGGAAGATCAATCTTAAGAGCTACCTAAAGAATGTAAATACACCAAGAACCATCCAAAAGACCATATCATAAGAGGCACTTCAAACGGGGTGAGTACTAGATGTAACGACCATTTTCATTTACACAATCTAACACATATTTAATGTGCATATATGTTAACTAATGTTCAAAACTAGTGACCATAAGCTAGCTCTTATGTAGATATATGTACATGACACAAGGAGAGAGCAAGTTGGAATTAAGCCGACGACCTATGGTCCATGTGTCTCTATGCACCAAAGTATCCAAACCCTATGCTTCAATATCTGAAAAAAAATAATTACAATTTGGTGAGTTGTGACTTAATGAATAAAAATAATAATCAAATTCTTATGGCACAACCAATAATCAAATATCATCAGGATACATTACAAGTATAAGAATTGACTATGCAAGTGCAAATGCAATAAATTAATTTTTGTCATGACCTTGCAAGACAAACACTACTCTCGGGAATTCATGTGATTCAAGTGACATTTGATTTTGTTGGCTAGCATATAACAAGGAATCATTTGATCAATAACATGTGCTAATAAGACATGTTGGTCCTTTTTCCAAGTGATTTGCAAGTGTTTGACAAGCTGGTCACAACATCCTTTTAGTTACATATGCAAGTGTTCATTCACAAGGGTATACCAAGTAATCATTAACAGCATATAATTCTCACTTGACTTTTTGTACAGGTAAAATGTAACAATTCAATCACATATACATGTAATAGAATATGATCATATCATAAAATTATCACACATACTCATTAGAATCTAATTATGGTTTTTACTCACCTTTTGTTGTGACCAACCTTTATAGTAGGTTTAGTTCTCTCTCTAGGGCTTCCTCAAAGTATTAGAATCCTAACATTTGATACATTGTTAGTTATGAGTATGTTAGAATGATTTTGAATGCTTGGTATGCATCTATGACATGTTTCATGCAAGTAGACCTAGTGTTTATGCATATTTTTCTTGTGTGGCATCCTAACCTTACTGCACTCTCGCAAAAATAACTCTAGATATACTTATCCAAATGACTTGATTCTTTTTTTGAAATAAACTAGACATATAATGATACAACATATTCAAAATTTAAGTTAATGTAGGACATATAGAAATGTGGTGAATTTTAAATTTTACCCTATTTCAAAGTCATCTCAGTTTGAGTAGGTCTTACAATCTTTAGTATATCTCAAATTGTATAAGTCAAATTTCAAAAATGATTTATCAAAGTTACACAACACATAAAGGAACATTTTTCTTGTTTTACTCATTGTCTAATTTACTTTATAAAATCACTAAAACAAATGACCAACCTCAATGTGAGCATGATTTCAACATGTTGACAATCAGTCATGATGAAGGGGCAATATCTCATCAACCATGATAAATTTGGCAAAAATATTTTACCAGAATGTAGATCAAACATAAATATACAACTTTTAAGTTTTTCACACCATCAAATTCAGATTTTATGGCTATCAAATTCTTTGAATAAATAATTAAAAGACTAATGAGGTTTCATCAAGTTTAGGGTCAGTCACAATCAATGATCCATATCTTTTTCCACACAACAAATTAAGAAAAACTGCTTTACAGGTATTTAGAGGGATATAACCTTACATATTTTATGTTTTGCACTTTGTTTAAATCAGCACATAAAGTTATCAAAATATATGAAAATAGAAAGACAGAAGAGATTTCAGTTGGTTATGAATAAGCCCTAATGAAAGAGCCATATCTCCTCCCACACACCAAATTAAGCAAAACTGTTTTACATGAATTTAGATAGAGCTTAAATCTCCAACCTTCATATTTTAGACTTTCCCTAATTCCTCTTCTAGTGTTATGAAAACGTGGGTACAAAATCTGCTCTAACAACAAAACTAACCCAATAAGCTCTTGTCTCTTTTAAGCTTTAACCTCCATACATGAGCTCTACCTGAAATTACTCCATAATTCTTCCTAATCATGCATGTTTAATTTGTTATTAGAGAGGAATTTCATATGGAAATAAGATACAATCACTTAACTATTTTGCCAAAATTAGAAAAGCTTATGGTTTCCTCCAAGTTAGCTCAGTCTTCTCCCCCTCCTTTTTTTTCTTCTTCATCTTCCTCCTTTCTTCCTATCATTATTTCTTTCTATTTTTAGCACTCTCTCATAGTTTTATCTCTCCAATCTGATCCTAAAAGATGAAAAATTTAATTTGTATACCTACCTTAATAAGATAAAATCATGGTGTCTCACTACCATTGGATTGAAGTTTAATATTCCTCTTTTTGTCCCTCTTCTTCACTCTTTCATCACCTCCATCTATCTCCAAATCTTCATATGCTCCTTATACTTTTAAATAAGCTCTAAAACACCATTATTTATGATGCTATATCATGCACATAATATAAAATAATTTGCCAGACAACTATACAAACATTACATATATGTTTAAGTGTCCCAAATGCAATAGTGCAAGTGTCATCATCGTGCTTATCCAATTCACATATCTAAATTGTCATTTATCCAATGTACATGTTCATATGGGATTTCAAATCATTTATGTAATGAATATGTTCATGTAAGAATGTCAATTAATATGGATAGAGATGTTACATTTCTTTCCCTTTTATGAAGAATTTCATCCTCCAAATTGAATAACTATAAACAAATATGGATATTGTCATTTAATGTTCTCTTTCGTTACCCATATAGCCTCTTCATATGAGTGGTTTCTTCATAACTACTTAACTAAAGGGATTTCTCAATTTCATAACTGTTTTGTCTTACAACCAATGATTTTCACTGGTTCTTCTATGTAATTAACATCGTTTGCAATTGTTATTATTGCTAGATCCCTAAGTATATGTGTATGATTAGGCCAATAATTTTTAAGCATACTCACATGGAATACATCATGAATCTGAGCCATCTCTGGTGGTAGTGCTAACTTGTAAGCCAATGGGTAGATTCTTCTAGGATCTCATATGGTCTTGGTGTAAGCCAATTGGTAGATTCTTCTAGGATCTCATATCGTCTTAGTATCGAGGACTCAGTTTCCCTTTCTTGCCAAATCGAATTATTCATTTCCATGGTGAAACTTGAAGGAACACTCTGTCTCCTACCTCATATTCAATTTCTCTTTTGTGTTGGTCTGCATAGCTTTTTTGTCTATCTTATGCTGCTTTAGGTTTGCTCTCAATTACCTTCACCTTGT
This sequence comes from Omphalea diandra, assembly GCA_949677035.1. NCBI lineage: Eukaryota > Viridiplantae > Streptophyta > Magnoliopsida > Malpighiales > Euphorbiaceae > Omphalea > Omphalea diandra. Next base: position 27,091 of record CATIWR010044252.1, read on the forward strand.
CCATAATGTTATGCACTAGTTCTGGCCCTTCTAAAACATGCATCCCTTCTTCATCCTAATAGATAAAACTTCAACATTTTCTTCCATATAGTGTTTCATATGGTGCCATCTATATACTGTTATGATATTGATTATTATAAGAAAATTCAATAAAGGAAATATACTCATCTTATGAACCTTTGAGCTCTATCATACAAACTTAAAGTATGTCTTCAAGTGTATGTATTGTCATTGTTGATTGCCTATCTGTTTAAGGATGAAAAGTAGTATTAAACCCAACTTGGTACACAAAGCCTATTGCAAACTAACCCAAAATCAAGATGTAAATCATAGATCTTTATCCAATACAATAGACAATGGAACACCATGTAATCTGACAATTTCATCCACATATTTTTTTGTTAAGTGCTTAAGTGAACTACCCCATCGAATAAGCAAAAAGTGAGCTGACTTAGTCTATCAATAATCACCTATATAACATCATTCTTCTTCAAAGTTTTTGATAACCCACGTACAAAGTCTATGGTTATTCTTTCCCATTTTCATATTAGAATTGTCAATGGTTTTAATTTTTCAACTGGTGCTTGATGTTCTATTTTAATTTGCTAATAAATCAAACATGTTGAAACATAGGTTGCTACATCTTTCTTCATTTAGGCCATCAAAAAAGAGATTGCATGGTATTTACATTTTTGACATTCCTGGATGCATGACATATAAAGCATTACGTGTTTTTTTTAGGATTTCTCTTTGCAAGTTATCAACATAAGACACATAAATATGAGAACCCAACATCAAGGCATCATTTCAAATATCAAAATCACCTTGTCTTCCCTATTATACCATTTCGATCATTCTATGTAACTTTGGATCCTTATTGTGTTTCTTTAATTTGATTATTGGACTAGGTTGGTTAAACTATGTTAGAAGCCTCTTTTGATCTTGACAATGAAGATTGATTAGTTTTAATGCTTTAATTAAGTGTTGTTTTGCAGTACATAAGATTTATCTTCATTGGAAGTTGGATGGAAATTCAAATCTCCATCTTTTAGAAGAACATCCAAAATTGCGATCGATATCCCTAAAATAGCGATCGCGACTTTGCTATTAGGATGGATGAAGCTAGGGCAGAAGGATTCATGGGTGAATTCACATTTACGACTCAACCAAAAGAGCATTGGTTGATTCCCAGAAGAATTAGCGGTGGCTGTAGCTTTAGAGGTCGCAATCATGAATTTCATAGTGATAAAGAAGGGAATCAAAGCCACAACTATAACACATTAACTATCCAAGGCAACCATTGGAAATCAAAAATCATGAGGGCAAAGGTTTGGTCATGATCGCAACTCAAAAACTTGATGTTTTCTCATTAAGCAGAAGAATTCACGGTCTTCGTCGTGCCCAAGACAAAGCTAATCACGATTGCGACTTTTAGGCAGTAGGTTGAACACAATGGCTATATTTCTTAGACAACCAATGGATGAAAGATAAGTCGACTAGCCATTAGACATATAACGGGGTTCTATATTATGATTTCTAGCTCCTCAGTGCAAATTAGAAATTTGCAACCGTAAAATGAGAGTAATAACTGCGACTTCCACCTAATAAGCATTTAATGCAAAATCTGCCTAACACAACTTGGAGATTTTGGGATAGTTTTTTAGCAATGTCTCTTTGGTGGATGTGAGTTATAAAATACTCCACCAAATTGATGTAAATACAAGAGAATTGAATTAATTGTAACGAAACTCTTACCAATTTTCTACTCATTCTTTTACTCTTTTTTATCTGTTGTTGATTGTTTGGTGTGAGCAATAAACATCTTATAAGTAGGTTGAGAGTAAGCCTAAATTCTAAAACTCTTATAAAAGGTTAAAGTGTGAGCCTATCCAAAATAATTGTGAGAGGTTTTTGTGTGAGCCTAAAAACACAAGGTTGTAAGGGTTTTGTGTGAGCAAAAAAAAAAAAAAAGAACAAGTTGTGTAAGTTAGATATGAGCTTAAAGACACTAGTTTAATTGAGTGAAATGCCTAATTGTGTAGAATTGGGGAGTGGACATAGGGTTTGTTAACACTTGAACCACTATAAACCTTTTATATTGATTTTTCTCTTCTCCTTCTTCGTTTCCTAAACACTTTAACTTTCTTTTTAATTTTCAATCAGCCACCAATTCAACCCCTCCTTCTTGATGCACTAGGCCAATAAGTAGTATCAGAGCCAAGTCTTACTATAAAGCTTAATTGTGTGAGTAAAGATCATGGCATAAAAAGGAATCTACACTCACCTTAAGCCATATTTTGATGGAGCAGACTATACTCATTAGAAGTATAGGGTGGAAATCTATTTAGATAGTGATGTGGTAAACCTCTGGGATATTGTTGCAAAGGAGTGGAAGCCACCTATCAAGGTGGCGGATGAAAGTAAGCAGTTGATCCCTATAGAAGAGTGGATTGAAGCACATAGGAGATCCAATGGCAAAAATAAAAGAGTCATGACAATCCTTCTAAGTTCTCTTTCAAGAGAATAAATTGAAAAGGTACAACATTGCCTAACTGCTTATGGTATTTAGAAGGCCTTGGAGAGCTATCATGAGGGCACCCTCTTGGTGAAATATAGCTGACTTGAGATATATGTGACAAAGTGAGAGCTATTTATAAAGAAAGAGGAAGAAAGCATCACAAACATGAGAAATAGACTCCTTATAATTGTCACCAACATGAAGAAGTTTGGGAAAATTTTCACTTATCATGTGATAAATTTTAAAATTATGAAATCTATACCTTTTGAAAAATTTGGTGCAAGGGAGTGTAGAATCCAAGAGTCTAACTTAGAGATAGGAAAGATGCCAACGAGTGTCCTAATAGGCAAATTCTTAACTCATGAGTTAGCCTTAAAGAAGGATGAAGAAATGAAGAGAATGAGAGGTCAAAGAGAGAAACTTGAAAAACCAGAAAGGAGGACCTTGTCACTCAAGTCTTCATTAAAGGAGAAGGAAGTAAAAGCAACCTCAAGTGAAAAAGAAAGTGACAAAGAGGAGAAGGAGCTTGCAATGCTTTCAAGAAGAACTAAGAAGATTATTAGAAGAAGGAAATAAAGAAGGAACTTCAGGAAAGAAACTTTAACTCCCAAAGAAGGATCAAATGATGTCACTTGTTATAAATGTGGCATGCAAGGCCACATCAAATATGATTACCCTAAGTTGAAGAAGAAAAAGAAAAGGGACAAAGAAAAAAGAAAAAGCTTCAAAGCCACTTAGGATGATAACTCAAGTGAATAAGATAAAGAGGAAAAGGTTACAAACCTTTGCTTCATGGCTTAAAAGGATTCATCTAATGAGGTAAGCTCTTCACCTCACTCTTATTCTGAATTTGATAAATTTGATGATGTGGATGATGAGCTTTTATAAGCTCTCACCATGAAATGTGACAAGTATAAGTTACAAATGAAAACTTACAAGAAGAAGTACACTAAATTAGAAGATGAATTCAAATCCATAAATAGTCTTATAAGTGAATTGTGGGCTTCAAATGAAGAACTCAAGAAGTCTATAGAGAGTCTATCCAAGTCATCTTCATCTCTAACTTCATTAAGAAAAGAAAATGACTCCTTAAAAGGTGAAGTCATTGAGCTTAGAAACTCTATATCTAAGTTTCACAAGGGTAAAATAGCTTTGGATACACTTATTGTACCACAAAGACCTCCCTTAGTTAGGCGTGGTTTAGGCATCAATGGAGCCTTTTCTTCTATACCTTCATTTACAACATTCATCAAGGCCTCAACACCTCAAACTAGTTTGTTGGAAAGAAAAATGCTCAAAGCAATAAACCACCATTGCCTAAGGGCAAGGGAAAGATGCAACAAGGCCCTAAGCCTATTTCTAAGAAGGCCAACCATGTATACATGTACAATAAAAGGCATGCTCATTCAAATACACATAGAAAATTGAGTCTTACACTCATTCATACATGTTCATGCTCACACACACATCATGTTGATATAAGGAAATCCCCTACTCATACCAAGGCAATGCATAGGAGAAAGACACATAGGTCCAAACTCCAATGCCACTATTGCATGAAATATGGACACAAAAATGTTCATTGCTACATTAGGAAGACACATCTCAAATTGGAGGATCCTTCAAAACCTAACCCCTTAGGACCTAAGTATACTTTGGTACTAAAGCAATGATGATTTACTTATGTTGTGTAGGGGTATTTGGCAGCCACCAATGAATCAAATGATTGGCATGTGGATAGCGGATGCTTAAAGCACATGATGGGTAATAGGAAGCTATTTATGGCCTTAAAGGAAAAGGAGGGTGGTAATGTCACATTTGGAAACAATACCAAGGGTAAGGTAATTAACATTACGACCATTGGTAAGAATGGTTGTTCTTTAATTAATGATGTTTCACTTATTGATTGCTTACAACATAACTTCCTTAGTGTAAGTCAATTATGTGACCGAGGTAATAAAGTCACCTTTGACTTTAGAGAATAACGAGTTAAACCTTTGGTAGATAAAGATGTAGTTTTCAAGGGTGAAAGGAAGGGCAGTACCTACCTAATTAACTTAGACAATTTGGCTAACCAATCCTTTAAGTATTTTATGTCTCTTAGTAATTAAGCTTTGCCATGGCATAAAATACTTAGACATGCTAGCATGAAGCTCGTACAAAGCTTTACAAAGCTTATAAAAGCGAAAGCTAGTGGAAGACTTTCCAAGCTAAGATTTTATAGAGACAAAACTTGTGGTCCTTACCATATGGGGAAGCAACATCAATCTTCCTTCAAAGCAAAGAATATTGTAAGTACATATTAACCTCTTTAATTAATTCATATGGACTTGATAGGACCTATTAGGAGTGCTAGCTTAGGCGATAAATATTATGCACTAGTCCTAGTTGATGATTACTCTAGGTTTACTTAGGTTTCCTTTCTAGCTCATAAGCATGATACTTCTGATGCTTTTAAAAGTTATGCAAAAAGGATTCAAAATAAAAAGGGTTACTTCATTTCTTCCATAAGAAGTAATCATGGAAAAGAATTTCAAAATGGGTCTTTGGAACCTCATTGCCTAGAGAATGAGATTTTCCATAACTTTTCAACTCTTAGAACACCACAACAAAATGGCGTTGTAGGAAGGAAAAATAGGACACTAGTAGAGATGGCTAGAACTATGCTCAATGCGTATTCATTGCCAAATTACTTTTAGGCCGAAGCTATATATTGCAAATTGAGTTTTCAAAAGACCCATTCTTAATAAAAACTTATTGTGAGCTATGGAAGGTAGAAAGTCCAAGTTAGCCTACCTAAGAGTTTTTGGATGTAAGTGTTATATCTTAAATACTAAGGATAATCTTAGGAAATTTGATTCAAAAACTAATAAAGGCATCTTCTTAGGTTACTCCACAACTAGCAAAGCCTATAAGGTTTTTAATAAGAGTTCAATAGTTATTGAAAAGTCTATGACTATTATGTTTGATGAATCTAGTAAGCTTAATCTTGGGAAAGGTTCTTTAGTTGGTGATATTGTAGGTGATTTTGAGAAATTGGATTTGAAGGATACTACAAGAGAAAAGGATGAGGACCATGATAAAAGCAAATCATCGAAAGAAGATAAAGATCCTCAATATCAATAAGTGAAATCACCAAACCATGATCTTTCCAAAGATTGGAGATTTTCTAAGCATCACTGTAAAGACATAATCAATGGTGATACTAAGTACTAGTTTTTAACATAATACTTTAGATAATAATCTTGCCTTTATTTCTCAATTTGAGCCAAAATCTATTGATGAGGCTTTTGATGGTAAGAGTTAGGTGATTGCTATGCAAGAGGAACTCAACCAATTTGAGAGAAATAATGTATAGAAACTTGTTCCTAAGCCTAAGGAACACCCAATTGTAGGTTGCAAATAGGTGTTTAGGAATAAGTTAGAAGAGCAAGGATTCATCATTAGAAATAAGGCTAGATTGGTTGCTAAAGGTTATATCCAAGAGGAAGGCATTGACTATGATGAGATCTATGCTCCCATAGTAAGGTTAGGTGCCAGTAGGATTCTTTTGGCATATGCATGTCACATGAATTTCAAACTATTTCAAATGGATGTCAAAAGTGCTTTTCTAAATGGTGTTATTGAGGAGGAAGTTTATATTGAACAACCTCTTAGTTTTGAATCACATACTTTTCCAAATTATGTTTTCAAATTAAATAAAGCCTTATATGGTTTGAAACAAGCTCCAAGAGCTTGGTATAAAAGACTTAGTTCTTTTCTTTTGCAAAATGATTTTGAAAAGGGGAAGGTTGACACAACTTTGTTTATCAAACGATATAATCATGATACACTAACAGTGCAAATTTATATTGATCATATCAATTTTCGTGCCACTAATGAATCTCTTTGTGATGATTTTGCTAAGTGTATGACTAGGGAATTCGAGATGAGCATAATGGGAGAGCTCAAAATTTTCCTTGGCCTACAAATCAAGCAAACCAAAAAAGAGATCTTCATCAACCAAGCCAAATACACAAAGGACATTCTCAAGATATTTGGCATGAAAGGATGTAAAGTAGCAAAAATACCAATTAGTGCTATCATCAAATTAGACTAGGATGAATAAGGTAAGTCGGTTGATGAGAGGATATATCGAGCTATGATCGATTCTCTACTATATCTTACCACTTCTAGACCTGATATATTGTTTAGTGTATGCATGTGTGCAAGGTTTCAATCTTGTCTTAAAGAATTTCATTTGAATGTTGTTAAAAGGATTTTCAAATATTTACATGGTACATTGCATTTAGGGTTATGGTATCCTAGAGATTCTTCATTTCGCCTCATAGGTTATTTGGATGCGGATTATGCTAGTAGTCTTCTAGAAAGGAAGAACACTTTTGGAACTTGCCAATTTATAAGAGAGTGTTTAGTTTCTTAGTTTAGTAAGAAGCAAGTTTCAGTTGCCTTATCTACCACCGAAGCTGAGTATGTAGCTGTGGGTTGTTATTGCTCCCAAGTCCTTTAGATGAAATAATAATTAAAGGATTTTGGCAAAGTTGTTGATCACATACCCATAAAATGTGACAACACAAGTACAACAAATCTTTCCAAAAATCTCATCCAACATTTTAGGAGCAAACATATAGACATTAGGCATTATTTTCTTAGAGATCATGTCCAAAATGGTGATTTTGTGCTAGCATTTATAGACGCAAATTATTAATTTGCAGACATTTTCACAAAACCTTTCAATGAAGAAATAATGGACTTCATTAAGAGAGAATTGAAAATGTTAGATGGAAGCTCTCTAAAGTGAAAAATTAGATCATTCTAATATGTTACATTATTCCATGTTAAATGATTGCCTTATATGAAATATGTGATGCTTATTCCTTTAGATGTCTTAATTTTTGTGTGCAATTGTGCCTCTCTATGCCAATTTGCATAAATTGGACATCAATAAATTGAGTGGATCACATTTTAGATAGTCAAGCCTCATAATTTCATAGTTATCTTTTAAGACTTATAATTTAGGGTCGCTATTCCTTGGTTCACGATCGCGAATTACAAGTATTCATCATTTGGTTATCAACCATCAATTTGCTATCGCGACTTTTAATCCCCACCATGAATTTGTTTAAATTTTTAAATCTTTTAACCATTGAACGTGTTATTTCTCGAGGATTTTTTTTTATCCATTACTTATATTTTTCAGAATTAGTGATCGCGACTTGTAGGTTGCCATCGCAAATTTGGGTAATAGCCACACATTTAAGTAATTTGATTGCCAACCAATTGCACTCCTTTGTTTAATTTATTTCTAACCATTTTTAACCATTTTCACACCATTTCTTGGCTTATATAAACCCTTCAAATAGTATTTTCACTTGTTGTTACCAAAATCTTCATCTTTGTTCTTCTTCAAATTTCAAAACGTTCACACCTTTCTTTATTCACAAATGGCCCCCAAGAAAGTTTTAAAAGCTGAGAAAGGGGAAGACAGTGGCACACCTTTCCAGACCACTAATACTATACTTGATGAAAGAGATAACAAAAAAAGAAAAAGATCGGTACAAAGCGAATGCTTCCAAGATAATCCTATCGAACAAAATCCATTCCACTTTCCTTTTTGAGTCATTGGAAATCAAGAATGAGATGCATGCATTTCTTTCAAACCTAGGATGGAACAAATTCATATTTTATGATGAGCCTAGATATGAAAAAATCGTGCGAGAATTCATATGTACCGTGACTTTAAGTCGGAGAGCATAATCTCATGCCGGGTAATACGTGTTAGTATTCATGCTTTTAGAGACCCTTTTTTCATCACTTTTGAATAATTGTCCAATCTTTTCAATCTTCAAGTCAGAGATGACATTTTGTTCATCAAATTCGCTCTTGATGCCATATATTCTGAGTTTTGGTTCGAAATTTCCATTGAGACCAAACATGACCGCAAAAACTCCTTAGCCAAATACATATGAACCCTCCCTTTTTGGTTACTTCATCGTATCAGCAACTTCTTCATTAATGCAATAGGTGATGGTAATGAAAAGGTATCCCAAATAGATTTGCTTTCTTTTTCTTCCTTATCAAAAATAAACTCATACAAACTTGCCATTATCTTGTGGATTAATTGATTCACATGAGGATCAAACCCAAAAGTCAATTTCTTCTCCCTTCCCATGTAACTGCCATTTACTAGTACATGGGGGCTCTTGATGAGGAAAATGAAAAATTCCTCACTAAGAAACTTTCCCCTTCCCAAAATTTTCTGGATCTCCCCTACTTCTTAAATGTAAAAGTCATTCAGCTAGATTCTTACACATACACTTTGGGTGCTTTTGAAGCCGAGAAACTAGAGTCTTCCTAAGCCTTTAAAAGAAAAAGGCTTGCCATTAAAGAGGGAACCCAACCTATTCCACTTCCCCAACCTAAGTCCAAAACCAAAATCTCTCTTGTCCTCATCAACAGGAAATTGGGCAAAATGCTAAGGATGATGAAGAGACGATTTATCCCACTTTCCCACCTACACAATGACTTGGTGGACTTATAGGAGAAAGTAGGTGCTCCTCCCTGCCATCTTTCAGATTTTGAGGATTGGGAGAACACAACGCAATAGGAGGACAACTAAGGCGTTGAGGAGGGTGATGAAACTGAGGGTAGAGGAGATAATGAAGAACAATACGATTCTGGAGATGATGACAGTTTTCCTATCTTTTAGCTTATCTCTAGGGTTTTTATTTTTTTTTTTGTTTTGTTTTTAAATTCTTAATGTAAAGAATATTGATCTCATAAATTATTATATAAACAAAAGTGTTTGTTTTTGCAACTCAATGTCTCATATTTTATGTAATTGCAATCTATATGTTATCTTTGTTGTTTTGGTCTCTATGATTACTCAATCTCAATTTATGTATCTCCTTAACTCTTTAACTCTTTACCCTTTTTTTGATGTTTTCAAAGGTGGAGAGAATAACATATTGTGCATAGGATAAGAGAAAGTTGAAGGGGAGCAAGTTCTAACCTAGAATTATACTTGGAATTTTTTTTTATTGTTGTCTAGAATTCTCTGATTATCTAATAATAGACCATCCCAACTTTACAACTCATACATTTATTTTTCTTTAAGATCAATCTAAGTTGTCAAAATAAAAAAGGGGGAGATTATTGGACTAGGTTGGTTAAACCTATGTCATAAGTCTTTTTTGATCTTGACAATGAAGATTGATTACTTCTAATGCTTTAATTAGGTGTTGTTTTATAGTACATAAGATTTATCTTCATTAGAAGTTAGATGGAAATTAAAATCTCTAACTTTTAGAAGAATATCCAAGATCACGACTGCAACTTTGCTATTAGGATGGATGGAGCTAGGGTAGAAGGATTCACGGGTGAATTCGCAATTGGAACGTAGCCTAGGAGCATTGGTTAATTCATAGAAATTCGCAGTGGCTATCACATTAGAGGTCACAACCGTGAATTTCATAGTGACAAAAGAGGGAATCAAAGCCATAACCACAACACACCAACTGTCCAAGGCAACCACTGAAAATAAAAAATCATAAAGGCGAAGGTTTAGTCACGACTGCGATTCAAGAAGTTTAAGTTTCCTCATCAAACAAAAGAATTTGCAATCTCAGTCGCGCCCAAGACAAAGCCAACTCACCACCGTGACTTTTACATAGTAGGTTGAACATAACGATTATATTTCTTGAACAACTAATGGATGAAAGCCACGTGGACTAGTCGTTAGACACATAACATGGTTTTCAAGCATAATTTATAGCTCCTTTATGAAAATTAAGAATTCACGATCGTGAAATGAGAGTAGCGATCACGATTTCTGTCTGACAAGCATTTAATGCATATCTGCCTAGCACAACTTAGAGATTTTAGGATAGTTTTTGAGTAACATCTCATTGGTGGATGTGGGTTATAAATACTCCACCAAACTTATGTAAATGCAAGAAAATTGAACTAATTGTAACCAAACTCTTTCCAATTTGCTACTCATGCTTTCACTCTTCTTTTTCTGTTGTTGATTGTTTGGAGTGAGCAATAAACACCTTGTAAGTCAGTTGAGAGTTAGACTAGATTCTAAAACTCTTGTAAGACGTTGATGTGTGAGCCTATCCAAAACACTTGCTAAAGGTTTTTGTGTGTGCCTAAAAACACAAGGTTGTAAGGGTTTTGTGTGAGCCACAAAACACAAGTTGTATAAATTTGGTGTGAGCTTGAAAACACCAGTTTAGTTGAGTGAAATACCTAATTGTGTAGAATTGGGGAGTGGACGTAAGGTTTGTTGACACCCAAACCGCTATAAACCTTTTGTGTTAATTTTTCTCTTCTCCTTCTTCACTTCCTAAACACTTTAAATTTTTTTTTAAAATTTTCAATTGGCCACCAATTCAAGCCCCCTTTCTTGGTGCACTAGGCCAACATTGATCATGCAACATTAGTCTCACTTGAAAAGTAGCAATCAATACCCCATTCTTTTGTATGTTTAGTTCCATATTTGTAGCTTATAATTGAACTAAATAAGGCAATGGAAATGCATGTAAATGAGTTACACCACTTCTTGATTTCCTGTTCAAAGCATCAACAACCACATTTGCCTTCCCTGGGTGATACTCAATGGTGCAATCATAATCTTTTAGCAGTTCTAACCACTGCCTCTGTCTCATGTTTAATTTTATTTGGCTCATCAAATACTTCAAGCTCTTGTGATCTTTAAAGTTTCTCCATACAAGTAATGTTTCCATATTTTCAAAGCAAACATAATGACATCAAGTTCTAGGTCATGTACTAGATAAGATAATTCATAAAGCTTTAGTTGTCTAGATGCATATGCAATTACCTTACCATACCGCATTAAAACACATCCTAAATCTTGGTAAGAGGCATCACTATAAACTGCAAATCTTCCATTACCTGTAGGAATGGGTAATACTGGAGTAGATGCCAATCTATCTTTTAATTCAATAGAACTCTTCTGGCATGCTTTAGACCACTTAAATGCTGCATTTTTTTGGAGTAACTTAGTCAATGAGCAACTATAAGTGAAAACCCTTCAACAAATTGGCGATAATACCCAGCTAGTCCTAAGAAACTTCAGAGTTTTATAACTTTCTTTGGGGTTTTCCATTTTACTATTGTTCAATTTTGTTTAGATCCACCTTTATGCCCATTTTAGAAACTATATGTCCTAAAAATACCATATGGTCAATCTAAAACTCGCACATGCTGAATTTAGCAAATAACTAATTTTCTCTCACAATTTGTAGCATAATCCTTAAATGTTGTTCATGCTCCTTTTTGCTCATTGAATACACCAGTATGTCAATAATGAACACAATTACAAATTTGTCTAAGTAAGGATGGAACACTTTGTTCATAAGAACCACAAATGTAGTGCTTTAGTCAAACCAAATGGCATCACCAAAAATTCATAATGCCCATACCTGGTACAAAAATTTGCCTTCAGTACATCTAGGTTTGAAATTTTGAGCTGATAATATCCTGATTTTAGGTTAATTTTAGAAAACATCTGTGCTCCTTGTAACTAGTTAAATAGATCATCTATCATTGGTAAAGGATACTCGTTCTTCATAGTAACCTGATTTAACTACCTATAATCAATACACAACCTCATTGTCCCATCTTTCTTTTTAACAAATAATACTGGAGCACCCCAAGTTGACGTACTAGGTCTAATGAATCCATTTTCAAGTAATTCCTGCAATTGGGTCTTTAATTCTCTCTACTCAGTTGAAGTCATCCTATAAGGTGGAATGGATATCAGTGTTGTTCCTGGACTAACTCAATTGTGAATTATATCTCCCTATTAGGTGTCAAACTGAGTAAGTTAGTTAGAAATACATTTGGAAACTCATTTACCGGTGAAATATTCTCAAGTAATTCATTTATGAACCTTGTGCATACCATATGTGCCAAATAAGCCTCACAACCACTTTTAATCATGAAAAAAGCCTTAAAAATATAAACTAGACATGCAGGTACAATTTACCTTTCCCACTGAAACATAACCCTTATCCAATTTAGAGATTTTAGAATAACTCCCTTAGTAAAACAATTTACTATTGCATGATATTTGGATAACTAGTCCATACCTAATATCACATCAATCTCAAGGAATGACAACAATACTAGATCAACATTCAACTCAATGTCATCAATGTGAATCACAAAATCATGATATACCTTATCAACAATCATCACATCTCTCAAAGGAGTACTAAGATAAAACCTAAAGGATGAAGCTTGCTACATAATTGTGATGCTATGTTTAATGAAATGAATGAATGTATGGAGATCTAACTCTGTCAGCAGGTTGATCTCTTAATGGTTGGCATGATGCTTCTATGGAATGCGAATCAGCTGACTATCCTCTCCTTGGCGAGTCACGGGTACTACCATCACTACCCTCTGCTAATGCCTTATTGACATATAAGACCATGTCATATGATAATGTATAATAGTGAAAAGTCATGTCATGTTCATATGTATATCCCTACGGAACCTATCCTTACTCTTATATCAAAAACTGTAACGACCATTTTCACTTACTAATCATGGCATTCATGTCCAAAATTACATATGCATAAGATTGATTCATGGTACATACATAATCCAACATGTATTTAACATACATATATGTTAACCAATGTTCAAGACTAGTGACCATAATATGTACATGACACAAGGAGAGAGAGAGTTGGAATTCAGTTGACGACTTGTGGTTCATGTGTCTCTATGCAAAACTCTATGCACCAAAGTATCTAAACCCTATGCTTCAGTATCTGAAAAATATAATTGAGATGTGGTAAGTCATGACTCAATGAATAAAAATAATAACCATATTCTTATGGCACAACCAATAATCAAATATCATCAGGATACATTATAAATATAAGAATTGACTATACAACTGCAAATGCAATAGATTGATTTTTGTTGTGACCTTACAAGGCAAACAATGCTCTTGGGAATTCATGTGATTTAAGTGACATTTGATTTTGCTGGCCAACATATAACAAGTGAATCATTTGATCAATAAAATGTGCCAATAGGACATATTGGTCCCTTTTTCGAGTGATTTGCATGTGTTTGACAAGCTAGTCACAACATCATTTTATTTCCATTTGTAAGTGTTCATTCACAATGGTATACCAAATAATCATTAAGAGCATATAATTCTCACATGACTTGTATTCACATATAAAATGTAACAATTCAATCAAATATAAATGTAATAGAATATAATCATATCATAAAATTATCACACATACACATTAGAATCTAATTATGGTTTTTGATCACCTTTGCTATGACTAACCTTTATGGTAGGTTTGGTTCTCTCTCTAAGGCTTCCTCAAAGTACTAGAATCCTAATATTTGATACATAGTTGGTTATAAGTATGTTATAATGATTTTGGATGCTTGGTATGCAACTTTGGCATGTTTCATGCAAGTGGAACTAGTGTTTATGCATATTTTTCTTGTGTGGCAGCCTGACCTTGCTGCACTCTCACAGAAATAACTCTAGATATACTTATCTAAATGACATGATTCTTTATTTTAAATAAACTAGACACATAATGATATAACATATTCAAATTTTAGATCAATATAAGATAGAAAATGCAGTGAATTTTTAAATTTTGCCCTATTTTAATGTCATCTCAGTCTGAGTAGGTCTTACAATCTTGGGTACATCTCAAATTGTATAAGTAAAATTGCAAAACTAATTTACCAAAAGTTACGAAACACATAAAAGAACATTTTTCATGTCTTTCTCATTGCCTAATTCAGTCTTTGAAGTCACCAAAACAAACAATCAATCTCAGGGTGAGTAGGTTTTCAACATGTTGATAATCAGTCATGATGAAGGGGTAATATCTCATAAACCAAGTTAAATTTGGCAAAAATATTTTACAAGAATGTAGATCAGACATAAATATATAACTTTCATGATTTTCAAATCATAAAATTCATATTCTATGGCTATCAAATTCTTGGAAAATAGAATTAAAAGACTGATGAGGTTTCATCGGGTTTAGGATCAGTCACAGTCAATGAGCCATATCTCTTTCCACACAACAAATTAAGAAAAACTGCTTTACAGGTATTTAGAGGGATATAACCCTATAAATTTTCTATCTTTCACTTTATCTAAACCAACACATAAAGTGATCAAATTATATGAAAGCAAAAAGACTAAAGAGATTTCAATTGGTTGTGAACCAGCCCTAATGAAGGAGCCATATCTCCTCTCACACATTAAATTAAGAAAAACTGTTTTGCATGAATTTAGATGGGGAATAAAGCTCCAACTTTCATATTTTACACATTCCCTAATTCATCTTCTAGGGTTATAAGAATGTGGGAACAAAATATGCTCTAACAACACCTTTTTTGCCAAAACTAGAAAGGCTTAGGGTTTCCTCCAAGTTAGCTCACTCGTCTCTTTCTCTTTCTTCTACTTCTTCTTCCTCTTTTATTCCTTTATTTCATTTTATTTTTTGCACTCCCTCACATTTTTTACTCTCTAATCTTATCCTAAAAGATGAAAATTTTAATTTGTACACCAACCCTAATAAGGCAAAATTATGTTGTCTCACTACCATTGGTTGGAAGTTCAATATTCCTCTTTTAGTCCCTCTTTTTCACTCTTTCATCACCTCCATCGATCTTTTAATCCCCATTAGCTCCTTATACTTTTAAATAAGCTCTAAAACACCATGATTTAAGATGTTATATCATGCACACAACTTAATATAATTTTCCATGTAACTATACAAACATTACTTATATATGTTTACGTGTCCTAAATGCAATGGTACAAGTGTCATCATCATGCTTTTCCAATTCACATATCTAAATGATCATTTATCCAATGCATATGTTCATATGGGATTTCAAATCATTCATGCAATGAATATGTCTATGTAAGAATGCTAATGGATATGGATAAGGATGTTACAGTAGACCTCAATTTAAGGCCATTAATAATAATCAAATTTTATTTCTCAAATTGGGCTAAGGACCATTAATGTTGCTCATAATAATGAGTGATGAGTGATTGTTATGTAAGAGGAACTCAACCAATTTGAGAGAAAAAGTTTATGAACTTATTTTTAGATTTAAAAGTTAATTGGATGTAAATGAGTTTATAGAAATAAGTTGGATGAGCAATGTTTCATCACTAAGAACAAAGTTAGATTGTTTGCCAAAGGATAAAACCAAGAGGAAGGCATTGATTATGATGAAACATTTGCCCCCACAACAAGATTAAAGGTCATTAAGATTCTTTTTGCACATGTGGCAAACATGAATTTCAAATTGTTTCAAATGGATGTAGAAGTGCATTTTTGAATGGGTACATTAAGGATGAAGTGTATGTTAAACAACCTCATAGTTTTGAGCATCATCAATTTCTAAACCATGTTTTAAAATTAACTAAAGCCCTGTATGGATTGAAATAAGCTTATAGAGCTTAGTATAAAAGACTTAGTTCATTTCTATTAAAAAGTGATTTTGAAAAGGTAAGGTTGACACCATACTTTTTTATAAAAAAAGCACAATAGTGACATTTATTATTCAAATTTACATTGATGACATTATTTTTGGTGCAACTAATGATTAACTTTATGAAAAATTTACTAAGTTGCATGACTATGAAATTTGAAATGAGCATGATAGAAGAGCTTAAATTCTTTCTTGATCTACTAATCAAGTAATGCAAATGGGATCTTTTTCAACCAATTTAAGTACACTAAGAAACTTCTCAAAAAGTTTGGAATGGATGGTAGCAAGAGTGCTAAAACACCAATGAGTTCATCTATAAAACTTGACAAGGATGAGTTAAATAACGCCATTAATGAGAAATGTATACAGGTATAAGTGGACCATTCATTTATCTTATCACATCTATACCTGACATCATGTATTGTGTTTGTCTATGTGTTAGATTTCAATCTTGTCTTATAGAGTCTCATTTGAATGCCATGAAAATAATTTTGAAATGCTTGTAAGGCACATTACATTTAGGCTTATGGTATTCTAAGAGCACTTCATTTAACATAATATAATTTTCAGATGCAAATTATGTCAATAGTTTATTACATAGGAACAACACTTCCAAAATTTGCTAATTCATTATTGAGTGTTTAGTTTATTTCTTTAGCAAAAAACAAGTTTTGATTGCATTATCTACAACTAAAGTGGAATATATAGGTTGTTATTGCACCAAAGTACTTTAGATAAAGCAACAACTCAAGGACTATAGCTAAGTGGCTGATTACATTCCCATCAAATATGACAACATAGGCGTTATCAATCTATCAAAGAATCCCATCCAACATTTTAGGATTGAACACATAGATATTAAGCATCACTTTTTGACAGCTTATGTACAAAATGGCTATCTTGTATTATAATTTATTGATACAACTAACCAAGTAGTTGATGTTTTTATAAAACCCCTTAATGAGGAAAGATTGAACTTTATTATGAAGGAATTAGGGATGTTTGATGAGGGCCTCTTGAGTTAAAATGTTTTCAAAAGTCATATTTTATTATTTTTGCTTAATGTTTGATCCATGATTGCTCTATATATATATATATATATATATATATATATATATATATATATATATATATATTGGACTAGGGTAGTTAACCCTAACTCTTGGACCTCTTTTGATCTTGACAAAGGGGATTGATCAATTCTAATGTTTCAATTTAGTGTTGTTTTGCACCTTTTTATTAGTCTTAAAGTTAGAAGTTAGATAGAAATCTTAGTCTTCAAAGAATGTGAAGTAACTTTTAAATTGCGACCGTAATCTAAGATTCGTGACCGTGATCCATGAGAAGACTTGCTAGAAAATCAGACAAACGAAATTGCGGAGTCATTCTCGACCGCGACTCATCCAAAAGAAGAACTCCAAAAGTGACAGACGAATTCACGGTGCAAAGCTTACCTCAGTCGCGACTGCGAATTTTGAAGTAACTCAAGATGTAATCAAGTCTACAATCACAGCTTGACAAGTGTCCCAAGTAACTGTTGGAAGTTAAAAATGATGATGAAAACTTGTTGGTAGCGACCACAAACCCAAAAGAAGAAGATGAACACTTTTGGCAGATGAATTCTCGTCTTCAATCGCGTTCTGTACAAGAAAGATCGCGACCGCTACTTTTGAAAGTAGGTGAAAGGCAACGACTATATTTTCCTAGTGAACTAATCAGAAGCTGCCATGTGGACTAACCATTAGACACAAATGAGATTTTCTTTATGGAATATGGAATTTGCGACCACGAATAAGTAGTAGTGACCGCAAATCAAGACTGTCAAGCATTTAATGCAAAAATCTGTCTAGCACACTTTGATGATTTTGTACCAGTTTTATTGCAATGTCTCTTTGGTGGCTAGAGGATATAAATAGCTCACTAAACAGATATAAATGCAAGAGAATTAATAACTTTATACCAAAACTCTTGCAATTTTACTACTCACTCTTTTCTATTCTTTAAGTCATTGTTGGGTGTGAGCATAAATGTAACAACCTTTTTCATTTGACAGAACTCATACTACTCTGATACCAATCACTATAACGACCATTTTCATTTACAAAACTCATATCATTCATGTCCATAATACATATGCATAAAGGTTTTATCCATCCTTCACACACAATCCAACATGTATTTTCATGTACAAAGATGTTGACTAATGTCATGACATAAGGAGAGAGAGAGTTGGAATTTAGCCGACGACTTGTGGTCCATGTGTCTCAATGCAAAACTCTAAGCACCAAAGTATCCAATCCCTATTCTTCTGTATCTGAAAAAAATTTGCGATTTGGTGAGTCGCCACTCCGTGAATAAAAACAATAATCAAATTCTCATGGCATAACCCATAATCAAATATTATCAAGATACATTGAAAGTATAACAATTGATTATGCACGTGCAAATGCAATAGCTTTGTTTTTGTCGTGACTGTGCAAGGCAAACACTGCTCCCGGGTAATTCATGTGATTCACGTAACATATGATTTGGGACCTATTGGTCCATCTTCCACGTGATTTGCAAGTGTTTTGGCAAGTCGGTCACAATACCCTTTTAATTCCATGTGCAAGTGCTTGTTCACAAATGATATGCCAAGTAATCGTTAAGAGCATTTGATTCTCACTTGGCTTGTATTCCCATATAACATGTAACAATTCAATCATTCTCACTTGACTTGTTCTCATGTAACATGTAACAATTCAATCATATATACATGTAATAGAACATAATCATATCATACAATTATCACATACACCCATTGAATCCAATTATGGTTTTTACTCACCTTTTGATGTGACCAACCTTTATGGTAGGTTTGGTTCTCCCTCTAGGAATTCCTCAAAGTGTTGAGATCCTAGAATTTGATACATACATGGTTACAAGTATGTCAAAATGATTATGAATGCTTGGTATGCAATTATGGCATGATCCATGCAAGTGGATCTAGTGTTTATGCATATATTCCTTATATGGTAGCCTATGCTTGCTACACTCTCATAGTAATAACTCTAGATATACTTATCCAAATGACTTGATTCTTTTTTTTCAAAGAAACTAGACACATAGAAACATAACATATTTAAATTTCAAGCCAATATCAGACACACATAAAATGTGGAGAATTTTTAAATTTTGCTTTATTGCAATGTCATCTCGGTCTAAGTCTTACATTCTTATGTATATCTCAAATTGTACAAATCCAGTTGCAATAATAATCTATCATCAGTTACAAAACATGTAAATAAACATTTTTCATGTTTTACTCATTATCTAATTCAGTCTATCAGGTCACCAAAACAAAGGACCAATCTCAGAGTGATCAGGTTTGTAACATATTGATGAACAATCATAATAAAGGGACAATATCTTAACAACTATGTTGGATTTGGCAAAAATATTTCACAGGTATGTAGATCAGACATAAATATATAACTTTCAAGTTTGTACCATCATCAAATTATGAATCTATGGCCATCAAATTCTTGGAAAATCGAATTAAAAGAAATGTGAGGTTTCATCTCGATACAGGGTCAGTCCCAATCAATGAACCATATCTCTTTCCACACAGAAAATTAATCAAAACTGATTTACATGTATTTAGAGGAGATATAAATATACAAGTTTCATGTTTTTCATTTTGTCAAAATCAGAATATAAGGCCATCAAAATATAAGAAAACTGAAGACTGAGATCATCTCGGTTCGGATTTGACCCATCCCTACTGAAGGAGCCATATCTCCTCACATATATAGAATCAAGCAAAACTATTTATATGAGACATAAAGATACAACTTTTGTATTTTTCACTTTCCCTAACTCCTCTTCTATGTTTACAAAATCATGGGTGCAAAATTCTGCTCTAATAGCAAAACCAACAGAATCAACTCTTGTTCTCTTGGATTATAACTTCCATCCAAGAGATCTACCTCAATTACTCCATAATTCTCCCTAACCATGCATGATTAACATGTTATGAGAGGTTAATTTCAATTGAGAAGAAGATAAATTAACTTACCTATTGTCCCAGAATCAAAAAACCTTATGATTCTGTCCTAGGTAGCTCACTCTTCTCCCTCTCCTTCTTCTTCTTCTTCTTTTTTCTTCTTTGTTTCTTTGTTTCTTTCTCTCCTCTTTTTGTTGTATTTCGTCCTTCTCCTCTCTTACCAGACCCTAATGGTCATATTCTTATTTTAAATGAAACAAAAGATTGGGGGCTAGTTTCCTATTGGTTGAAAGTTAAAAGTTTTGCTTTTAGTCCCTCTTCTTCACTTCTTAAGCACTTCCATCCATCTCCTAATTCTTATATGCTCCTTATACTTTTAATTAAGCTCTAAAACACCCTTATTTATGATACTATAACATGCACACAACATAAAATAATTTGTCATGTAACTATACAAACACTACAGATATGTTCAAGTGTCCCCAAATGCAACGGTGCAAGTGTCATTGTTGTGCTTTTACAATTCACATGTCTAAATGATTATTTATCCAATGCCTATGTTCATATGGGTTTCACATAACTTATGCAATGAATATATTCATGTGATAATGCGAATGAATGTAGATAGGGATGTTACAATAAACACCATCTGTATTAGGTTATAGTGTGAGCCTATCAAAACACTAAGAGAGGTTGTTGTGTGAGCCTGTTAAAACACAAGTGTATAGGTTGTTATGTAAGCCTCAAAACACAAGTGTATAGGTTGTTATGTGAGCCTTCAAAACACAAGTGTATAGGTTGTTATGTGAGCCTTCAAAACACAAGTGTAAAAGTTTGGTTTAAGCTTCAAAACACCTTTGAAAGATAGTGGAATACCTAATTTCTAAGAATTGGGGAGTAGACGTAGGGTCAATTATACCCGAACCACTATAAACCTTGTGTTTCCTCTTATCTCATTTCTCTTCTCTTTTTCCACTTTTAATTTTTATACATCAATTCAACCCTCTCCCCCTCCTCCCCTTTCTTGGTGCTTAGGACCAACAAGTGGTATCAAAGCCAAGCTTTACAATCAAACCTTCATTGGGTGAACAAAGATCATGGTACACGAGGAAATCCACTCACAACTCAAGCCTTACTTTGATGGAGCAGACTATACTCATTGGAAGTATAGGATGGAGATCTATCTTGACATAGATGTGGTGGACCTTTGGGATGTGGTCATCAAGGAATGGAAGTCACCCACTAGAGTTGTGGATGGTAATGAAGAATGAATCCCAAGGGAAGATGGGTTGAAGCTCACCGGAGATCAAATGGCAAGAATAAGAGAGCAATGGCCATTCTTCTAAGCTCACTCTCAAGAGAAGAGATTGAAAGAGCGCAACATTGTCAAACAACACATGCCATTTGGATGACTCTAGAGAACTATCATGAAGGCACAATTCTAGTCAAATCAAGCCATTTGGAGATGTATGTCACTGAATGAGAACTCTTCATGATGAAGGACAATGAGAGCATCACAAAAATGACAAATAGGCTCTTGTCCATTGTCATCAATATGAAGAAATTTGGAAGAGCTCTCACTATCTATGAGGTAAACACAAAAATCCTTAAAACTCTTCGTCTAAATAAATTTATTGCTAGAGTTTGCAACATACTAGAGTCTAATCCGGAGATTGGAAAGGTTCCAACCGATGTGTTGATAGAGAAACTCTTAACTCATGATTTGGGCTTACAAAAAGATGAACAAATGAAGAAGCTAAGAGGCCAAGGAGATAAACCAGAGAAAGAGAGAAAAAACCATATCTCTTAAAGCTTTAACAAAAGAGAAGGAGGTAGAGATCACCTCAAGTGATGAAGAAAGTGACAAGGAAGAAGAAGAGCTAGCAATGCTGTCTAGGAAGACAAAGGAGTTGATCAAGAGAAGAAAAGAAAGAAAAGGCTTTAAGAAGACTGCTCCTAATTTGAGAGAGAAATCCAACGAAGTCATTTATTATGAATGTGGCAAGCAAGGCCACATCAAGTATGAGTGTCCCAAGTTAAAGAAGAAGAAGAGATGGGACAAGGAGAAAAAGAAAAGTTTTTCAGCCACTTGGGATGAAGGCTCAAGTGGAGAAGAGGAAGAATGAGAGGTTGCCAACATATGCTTCATGGCACAAGAAGATTTTATAAATGAGGTAAGTACTTCTTCCCATTCTCATTCTGATTTCGAATTTGATGAGCTAGATGAAGAGCTTCTAAAGGCTCTAAACATAAGGTGTGACAAGTATAAGTCACAAGTAAAACTTATAAGAAAAGGTGTTCAAAATTAGAAGATGAATACAAGACTCTTAGTGATCTTGTAAATAAGTTAAGGATTTCTAATGAAGAACTCAAAAATTCAGTAGGAAAACTTACCACTTCATCTTCTTCAATGGCTTCATTAAGAAAAGAGAATGACACTCTTAAAGGACAAGTCATTGAGCTTAAAAGCTCAATCTCTAAGTTCCATAAAGGAAAAAAAGCCTTGGACACATTGATTGTGTCATAAAGACCACCACTAGTTAGACATGGTTTAGGCTTCACTGGAGCCTCCTCATCATCTCATACCACATTTGTTAGAACTTCAAAACCTCAAACATCTAGTATTGAGGTAATTGGGAAGAAAAGTGCTCCTAACACTAAGCCTACTAAGCCTAAGGGCAAAAGGAAGACTTTCCCAAGCTCTAGAGCCAAGACTCAAAGAGCTAAGCATGCCTACATTTACAATAAAAAGCATAGTCATACTCATAAAAAATTTTCTTCTCTTACTCATCATATAAGTTCATGCATGCATTCACATGACCATGGTATGAGAAGGCCTCCTACTCATACTACATTTGTGCAAAGGAGAAAGACTCCTAAGTATAAACTCCAATGCCATTATTGCATGAGATTTGGACATATTAACATTCATTGTTATATTAGGAAGGCTCACCTTAAATTAGAGGACCCTTCATCTTCTAACCCTCAAGGACCCAAGTATGCTTGGATACCTAAGAAAAGGTAACTTACTATTATTGTATAGGGGAATGTGGCAACCACCAAATCAAGTAATTGGCATGTGAATAGTGGATGTTCCAAGCACATGACTGGAAATAGAAAGCTATTCACGACATTGAAAGAAAAAGAAGGTGGAGATGTCACATTTGGTAACAATGCCAAGGGTAAGGTAATTGGCATTATAACCATTGGTAAGAATGGATGTTCTTTAATTGATGATGTTCTTTTAGTTAGTAGCTTACAACATAATTTGTTAAGTGTAAGTCAATTGTGTGACAAATGTAATAAGGTCACCTTTGATCCTAGGGAATGCCGAGTCACCACTTTAGTGGATGATGAGGTTATTTTCAAGGGTGAAAGGAAAGACAATACCTATTTAATTGACTTAGAAAATTTGGCTAACCAATCTTTTAAATGTCTTATGTCTTTGAGCAATGAAGCTTGGTTGTCGCATAGAAGGCTTGGGCATGCAAGCATGGATCTTCTTCAAAGCCTATCCAAGGAAAGTTAGTGGAAGGGCTTCCCAAGCTAAACTTCTCCAAAGACAAGACATGTGGTCCATGCCAAATGGGGAAGCAACACCATGCCTCTCACAAAGCCAAAAATGTTGTAAGTACATCTAGACCACTTCAACTTATCCATATGGACTTGATAGGACCTACTAGAAGTGCTAGTTTAGGTGGAAAGCATTATGCACTTGTCCTTGTAGATGACTACTCTAGGTTTACTTAGGTATCTTTTCTAGCTCAGAAGAATGATTCATTTGATGCTTTCAAAAGTTTTGCAAAAAGGGTTCAAAATGAAAAAGGTTACTTCATATCTTCTATTGAAAGTGACCATGGAAAGGAATTTCAAAATGAATCATTTGAAAATTATTATTTGGAGAATGAAGTTTTTCATAATTTTTCAACTCCTAGAACACCACAACAAAATGGTGTTGTAGAGAGGAAAAGTAGAACATTGGTAGAAATGGCTATAACAATGCTCAATGAGTATTCTCTACTAAATTACTTTTGGGTTGAAGCCATTAACACTGCATGTTAATTGCAAATAGAGTTTTTAAAAGACTTCTTCTCAATAAAACCTCTTATGAGCTTTGGAATGGTAGAAAACCCAAGATTTCATACCTTAGAGTATTTGGATGTAAGTGTTATATTTTGAACATCAAGGATAATCTTGGGAAATTTGATTCTAAGACCAATGAAGGAATCTTTTTAGGTTATTCCACCACAAGCAAAGCATATAGAGTCTTTAACAAAAGTTCAATGGTCATTGAAGAATCTATGAATGTTGTTTTTGATGAGTCTAGTAAACCTGATCTTGGGAAAGGTATTTTTGTTAATGATCTTGTAGATGATCTTGAAAAGTTAGAATTAGATGATTCTATAAGAAGAGTTGATAAAGATAAAGAAAAAAGTGATTCATCAAGAGTAAATGAAGACCAATCTCATCAACAATAAGTAGAGCCAAGCCAAGATCTACCCAAAGATTGAAGATTCTCTAAGCATCACCCTAATGACTTAATCATTAGTGATACTTCTAAGGGTATAAGTACTAGATCTCAACTTAATCTTTTAAATAATAATCTTGCATTTGTTTCTCAACTTGAGCCAAAGTCAATTGATGAGGCTCTTGATGATGAGAGTTGGGTACTTATTATGCAAGAAGAACTCAACCAATTTGAGAGAAATAAGGTATAGAACTTGTCCTTAGGACTAAAAAACACCCAATTATAGGTTGTAAATGGGTGTTTAGGAATAAGTTAGATGAGTAAGGTTTCATTACCAGAAACAAAGCTAGATTGGTTGCTAAAGGATACAACCAAGAGGAAGACATAGATTATGATGAAACCTTTGCCCGCGTAGCAAGATTAGAGGCCATTAGGATTCTTTTAGCATTTGCATGACATATGAATTTCAAAATTTTTCAAATGGATGTGAAAAGTGCATTTTTGAATGGCATTATAGAGGAGGAAGTCTATGTTGAACAACCTTCTGGTTTTGAGTCTCATTGTTTTCCAAACCATGTTTTCAAGTTGAACAAGGCCTTGTATTAATTGAAACAAGCTCCAAGAGCTTTGTATGAAAGGCTTAGTTCTTTTCTCTTGAAAAATGATTTTGAGAAAAGAAAGGTGGACACCACACTTTTTATTAAAAAGCACAAGCATGATACATTAATTGTTCAAATCTATATTGATGATATTATCTTTGGTGCTACTAATGAATCTCTTTGTGAGGATTTTACTAAGTGTATGACTAGGGAATTTGAAATGAGTATAATAGGAGAGCTCAAGTTCTTTCTCGATCTACAAATTAAGTAATCTAAAGAAGGGATCTTCATCAACCTAGTCAAGTACACAAAGGAGATGCTAAAGAAATTTGGCATGGATGGTTGCAAAATACAAAGGAGATGCTAAAGAAATTTGGTATGGATGGTTGCAAAGTAGCTAAAATTCGAATGAGCAGTACCATCAAGCTAGATAGGGATGAATCGGGTAAGGTGGTAAATGAAAAGAGATATCGAGGTATGATCGGATCTCTACTTTATCTTACTGCATCTAGGTCGGATATCATGTTTAGTGTTTGCATGTGTGCTAAGTTCCAATCCTCTCCTAGAGAATCTCATTTGAATGCTATTAAAAGAATCTTTAAGTATTTGCATGGCACTATACACTTAGGGCTATGGTATCCTAGGGATTCTTCTTTTAGCCTTGTAGGGTATTCAAAAGCAGATTATGCTAGTAGCTTATTAGATAGAAAAAGCACTTCCGGAACTCAAAAATTTATAGGTGAATGTCTAGTTTCTTGGTTTAGTAAAAAGCAAGTATCAGTTACATTATCCACTACGGAAGCCGAGTATGTGGCAACGAGTTGTTATTGCACCCAAGTTCTTTAGATGAAACAACAATTGAAGGGTTTTGGCAAAGTAGTTGATCACATTCCCATTAAATGTGATAACACAAGTGCTAGTAATCTCTTTAAGAATCTCATCCAACACTTTAGGAGCAAGCACATAGATATTAGACATCATTTTCTTAGAGATGATGTGCAAAAAGGTGATATTATGTTGGAATTTGCTAACACAAATCATCAACTTGCAAATATTTTCACTAAACCTCTAAATGAAGAAAGGTTGAACTTCATAAAAAAAGAATTGGGAATGCTTGATGAAAACCCCCTAAATTGAAAATTTTTTATCTTATGTGAAATATTGCTATGAGTATTGGTATTTGTTGATTTGTGATATTAATATAAGTATTTTCTTATGGATCACAATTTTTCATTTTTCTAAAAATTGGTTTTTCAATTCTTATTCTTGCTGACTCATAATTTGTGGTCGCTATTCCTTCTTCACTGTCGCGAATTACAAGTCAACTTCACCCGACTATCAAAAGTCAATTGGCGATCGTGAAATTTCTGCTCCACCCCGAATTTTGGTCTGCTTTCAAAATTTTGACAGTTAATGTGCCTATTCCGGAGAAAATTTTGTCTACTCACATTTTTTGAAAGTCGCGGTCGCGACTCATGAATTCATGTACGTGAATTAGAGTAACTGCCTAGGCAATTAAGTGATTTGACTGCCAATCATTTCCTCTCTTCATTTAATCTAATTTTAGCTGTTTGTGACCATTTTCCTACCCCTTCAATGCTTATAAATACCCCCTTCAACAGTACTCTCATCACTTTACTTCCAAATATCATCTCTCTCTCTCAAAATCTCTCTAAATCATCAAGCTCTATGGCTCCAAAGAAGTTATCCAAGGCAGACAAGGGCAAGGCAGTGGCTCAACCCTCTACGCCTTATGCCTTCCATCTCATGAAGGGAATAACCAAGGAAGAAAAAGATAGATTCAAGGCAAACTCTTCCAAGATCATTCTCCCAAACAATATTCCATCAACATTCATGCTGGAAACATTAGGCATCAATGCTGAAATTAGAGCCTTTCTCTCCAACTAGGGATGGAACGAGTTCATCTTTCGAGATGAACCCGGATACGAAGAGGTTGTGCGAGAATTCATGTGCACCATGTAACTGAGCCGAAAATTCAATTCGAGAGCCAGACAATAGGGGTTAGTGTTCGGGCCTTTGGCAACCTTTTTTTCATTACCTTCGACCAATTGTCTTCTTTTTTCAACTTGCAAGTCGGAGAACAGTTTCCTTCATCATCTTTGCACTTGACGTTATCTACTCCGAATTTTGGTCAGAGATTTCTATTGAAACCAAACACGACCCTCGCTCTTCTTTATCTAAACACATTAAATCCCTACCCCTGTGGATCCTTCATTGCATTATCACCTTCTTCGTAAACTCAAGAGGAGATGGTAATGAGAAGATTTCTTAAAAAGACTTGGCATTCTTATTTTGCCTTATCAAAAACAAACCAATCCAAACCGGCTGATACCTTGTGGATCAATTGATCCACACGAGTACAAAACCAAAAAACCAGTTTCTCTTGCCCTCCTACATTACAACCATCTACCGTTTTGTTGGAGCACTTGATGAGAAGAAAGAGAAATTCCTCACCAAGAAGCTCTTTCCATCTCAAAATTTCCTAGACCTCACATATCTCATAAACCCAAGGCCATTCATCCGGACATATATATTTATACCCTTGGTGCAATAGGAGCAAAAAAGATGGAAACCTCTAAAGCTTCAAAGAGAAAAAGGCTTCAAATTGAAGAAGACACCACACAAATCCCTCCTCCTTAACCAAAAGCCAAGATGAAGTTATCTCTTGCCACCTGATCAAAAATTGGACAAACTAATGAGGATGATGAAGAGGAGGTTCCTCTTCCTTTCACATCTTCACAGTGATATGGTGGATCTCCAAGAGAAACTAGGAGTTCCTCCTTGCGATCTTTCGGACTTCACTGAATTTTACGATACGCAAGATGGAGATGGCAATGAAGACGACGTTGAGGATGGGGATGAAGCCGAGGGAGCAACACAAGCACAAAAGGCACCATCTTTCGGAGATGATAATGACTCTCCACTCCTCTAGATTAGGGATCTTTTGTACTTTTGTTTTCTTTATGTTTTTTTAACAAAAATTGTGATCCCACAATTATGTAAATAAAAATTTGTTTCCTTGCAATACATTGTCGTATGTGTGTGATGCTTTTTATCTTTGTAAAAGGATTCTTCTTTTACTCCTTATGTATGCTTACAATTTTTTCTCATTTCACTTACACTCTCTTTTTTATCTTGCCAAAGGGGGAGAGATAGTAAGTATTTTAGTTTAAAAAGGAATATTAACTTGAAAATTATAGCATATATTAAGGGGGAGTATCATGAGCATCATACTTATGTTTTTTTTTTAGAAATTTCACTTTGATTGATTGAATGCCAAACTTAGAAGTTTCATTTTAAGCATTCATTCATGCTATATTGCAACTTCACATTTTTGTAGTATTTTTCACTTAGGACCAATCTATGTTGTCAAAATCAAAAAGGGGGAGATTGTTGGACTAGGGTGGTTAACCCTAAGTCTTGAACCCCTTTTGATCTTGACAAAGGGGATTGATCAATTGTAATGTTTCAAATTTAGTGTTGTTTTGCAGTCTTTAGTTAGTCTTTGCATTGAAAGTTGGATGGAGTTAAAAAATCTACAAAGTAAGCTAATGTCTCCTAATTCGCGACCGTAACTTGATAAATCACAACCACAAACTAGACCAAGGTAGGTTGACAAAATGGACAGACGTATTCACAGGCCACTTCTCTGCCACAACCAATTCAAAGAAAGGAAAGTCGGAGTAACAAACGAATTCGTGGCGTAAGTCATGCCTCAGTCGCGACTGCAAATTTTAAAATAACTCAAGAGAGAATCAAGTCCACAACCACAGCTTGACAAGTGTCCCAGGTAACCGTTGGAAGACAAAAATCGTGATGGGAACTTGTTGGTACCGACCACGAATCCAAAAGAAGAAGATGAACACTTTTGGCAAATGAATTCGCGTCCTCAGTCGCGACTTATATAAGAAAAATTGCAACCGCTACTTTTGAGAGCAGGTGAAAGACAACGGTTATATTTTTTTGGTGAATTAATGAGAAGCTGCTACATGAACTAGCCGTCAGACACAAATGGGGTTTTCCATTTAGAATTTGGATTTCGCGACCGCGAATTGATACTATCAAGCATTTAATGTGAAAATCTGTCTAGCACACTATGAAGATTTTGTACTAGTTTTATTGTAACATCTCTTTGGTGGGTAGAGACTATAAATACCCCACCAAATATATGTAAATGTAAGAGAATTGATAACTTTGTACCCAAACTCTTGCAATTTTGCTACTCAATTTTTTCTATTTTTTAAGTTATTGTTGGATGTGAGCATAAACACTAATTATAATAGATTGTGGTGTGAGCCTGTCAAAACACTAAGAGAGGTTGTTGTGTGAGTCTGTTAAAATACAAGTGTAAATCTTATTGTGTGAGCCTCAAAACACAAGAGTATAGATTGTTGTGTGAGCTTTCAAAGCACAAGTGTAAAAGTCTGGTGTAAGGTTGAAAACACCTTTGAAAGATAGTGGAACACCCAATTTCTAAGAATTGAGGAGTAAACGTATGATTGTTTATACCCGAACCACTATAAATCTTATATTTCTTTTCTATTTATTTTTCTTCTCTCTTTTCTATTTTAATTTTTATACACCAATTAAATTCCTTCTTAATGCCTTAGGCCAACAGTGCTGAATTGTCTGTAAAATTCTGATTTTTATCATTTCTAATTTCTGGACTACTTTGACGATTTCAAACGAAGTCACATTTTTTTATACTTTTCCTTAAAAAATATATCTCAAATAGTTATTAGAATTGTAAAACAAAAGCTATTGAAAATGGAAAAAGTAACATCAATTCTCCATATGTTGCAGACATCATGTAGCATTTTCCATAATCACGATGAAAAAGAAATATACATAGTTTCTGAGAAAAAAGTTTTAAAATTCATAATCTTTTAATTGACTAATGAGATTAAAAAAACAAAATTGTTCCTCATAAGTGCGGCTCATGCCTTAGGCAACTTGGCCTCGCCCACATGGGAAGCTCAAAATTTTTAAAGTATAATTAAAATTTTTTTATTAATAAGTTAATTTTATATTCTTATGTGATTATCTTCATTCATTTATTTCTCTTATATGTAATTTTTCAATTTCAATAAAATCTTAAATAAAATAGTAATTAAAATTTTTAATTTTTTTAACACAATTGTATGTGAAATTTTAACTAATATAGAAATATTTAATAATTTATCTTTATATATTTACTTTAAATAATATTTATGACGTTATGAGATAAAAATATTTAATTAAATTGAGAAATTTATTGATAGAAAAAAGGACCCATTAGATAATGATACAACAATAAAAATAGTTGATATTTTACTGTGACACACTATATTAGACAATCATCAAATAGAAAAAAGAATGATGAAAAGAAGATGATATATTCTAAATATTTTGATAAAATATATTATTTTCATTCTAAATTTTTAATGATGAATAAACTAAAATTTTTTTAAAAGAAAATTACTACTAAGTTTTAATCACATGAGGCAATCAAAGAACATATAATCAATATGAATGCATCTAGAAGTAACTATATTAAAACATAAACTAATTGATAAAGATGCAAAAAATAATTAATTATGAAATAGAACATTGAAAAATTTATTAATAAGAATTATTGTTAATGAAATATCTTACTAAAAATAATTTAACATTTCATGAAAAGAATGGAAACAATGTTTAAGAAAACAATAGAAACCTTTTAAATTAATTTACATAATTACAAAATTTAATCTAACAATGTAAAAATATGTTTGATAAATTTAAAATGATAAAATTTGTAAGTCATTGTCCTAGATATAATGTACAAATTAATTTATCCAAATGCTTGCACTTGAAATTAAAAATTCAATCATTACCGATGCTATCCATTATATATATATATATATATATATATATATATATATATATATATATATATATATATATATATAAAATTAACTTTTCATCTAAAAAAGAATAAATTTTAAATAAAATCATTTTATCATTATTATTAAAAAGCTTAATTTTAAATGAGAGCTCAAGGCCATACATTTAAAACCAACCCTCATTCTTGATATAATTGTATTTGCTTTTAATCATTTATATATAATAATACATTAACCCATATCGTATATTGGTTCATATCCATAAATATCTGAAAATATATCACAATTTCTTAATTTTACTCATCTTCTTCAATTTCATTTGCATGATTTAAATTATTAGAGTAAATAAAGTTAAAAAATTAAAAATAAAATTGTATCCTCTAATAATCCATGTCTATCGTGTGTGTGTCTATCTATATATATATATATATATATATATATA
>CATIWR010044273.1:0-34019 GCA_949677035.1 Omphalea diandra
ACTTCACAATCATTCTCTTAGGAGCATGCATAATTGATTCTTTATCCTTTGCATATTCAATCTTCATTGTCAAAATAAAAAAAAGGGGAGATTGTTGGACTAGGTTGTTCAAACCTAAGTCTAGACATTCTTTTAATGTTGAAAATATAGATTAAAAGGTTCTAATATCAAATTTAAATATTGTTTTTGCAAGTATGTAGATAGAATCTCATTGGGAGTTGAATAGAAGTGATTAGAAGCAAAAAAACTCTAAGTATGAAAATTTGCCTTCAAAATTAGCGACTGCAAATTTCGAAGTGACTGTGAATTTTGAAAAAAAAAAGCTGTTGAGATTCAAAAGTTGCGACTGCAAATTTCGGTATAGACCATGAATTTCAGAAATAACATCTACATGATTAGACATATGATTTCACGATGAAAATTGCATCCAAAAAGAAAAATAGCGATCACGAATTTGAAGTAATGATCGTGAATTTTAAGATCTGTTAGAAAGATCCAATGACTAGTTTTTGAAGAGACTAATGGTTTCATGTCAAGCTGACTAGCTGTTAGACACTGTTCAAAATTAGCAATCGCGAATTCAGTCTGAATTACAAATTTCGTCTAACGAGCATTTAATGCAAGATATGCTTAGCACAACTTAGAGATTTAGGCATAGTTTCTTTATAACATCTCTTTGGTTGTTATTGCGTATAAATAGACCACCAAATGAACTTGAATGCAAGAGGAAAACCATTGATATGTGCCAAAAATCTTGCAAAGTTAATTCATAACTTTAATTCTTTATTTCTTTGTACATAGTTTGGTGTGAGCTTTAAACACCTTGGATTTGGGTTTGAGAGTGAGCCCCTATATAGAAAACTCTTATTTGGGTTTGAGAGTGAGCCCTTGTATAGAAAACTCTTATTTATGTTTGAGAGTTAGCCTAGTTGTAAAACTCTTGTATAGGTTGAGTGTGCGCCTTAGGAAAACACTTGTAAAATTCGGTATGAGCCTAAACATTAGGTTAAGTGTGAGCTTGTAAAACACTGGTGATTGAGTGAAACACCCAATTGGTGAATTGGGGAGTAGATGTAAGGTTGTTTAATACCCAGACCATTATAAAACTTTTGTGTTCATTATTCTCCTTCTCTTTCTCTTATCTTTCATATTTGTGTGCTTCCTCCAAAATCAAAACTTCAAATTTGCCACCAATTTAGCCCCCCGTTCTTGGTGTACTAGGGCTAACGCTTTCTAAGCATACTCATATGAAAAGACATCATGAATCTAAGCCATATCTAGTGGTAGTGCTAGCTTATAAGCTAATGAACTGATTCTTTCTAGGATCTCATATGGCCTTATGTATTAAGGACTCAATTTTCCCTTCTTGTCATTTTGAATTATTCCTTTCCATGATGAAACTCGTAGGAACACTTTGTCTCCCACCTTATATTCTATTTCTCTTTTGTGTTGGTCTACATAACTCTTTTTCCTGTCTTATGCTATTTTAAGTTTGCTATTGATTACTTTACTTTATCCACAATGTCTTATGCTAGTTTTGGCCCTTTTATAACATGCATCGATTCTTGATCCTAATAGATAGGACTTTGACATTTTCTTCCATTTAGTGCTTTATATGGTGCCATCTGTATACTACTATGATAATGATTATTATAAGTAAATTCAATCAAAGCAATATATTCATCCCATGTAGCTTTAAACTCTATCACACAAGCTTGAAGGATATCTTCAAGTGTCTGAATTATCCTTTTTGATTGCCCATCTGTTTGGGGATGAAAAGCAGAAATGAAACTTAATTTAGTACCCAAAGCTTGTTGCAAAGTAACCCAAAATCGAAATGTGAATCGTGGATCTCTATATGATATAATGGACACTAAAACACTATGTAATTTGATAATTTCATCCACATATATCTTGGCTAAGTGTTTAAATGAACTATAAAATCAAATAGGCAAAAAGTGAGCTGACTTAGTTTGTCTATCAATATCATCCACATAGCATCATTCTTCTTTAGAGTTTTTGGTAACCCATATAGAAAGTCCTTGGTTTTTCTTTCTTATTTCCATACTGGAATTATCAATGGTTTCAATTTTCTAATTGGTGCTTGATGTTCTGTTTTGACCTACTAACAAGTCTAACATGTTGAGACATAGGTTGCTACATCTTTCTTCAATTTGGGCAACTAAAAATGTGATCATAGGGTATTATACATTTTTGTCATTCCTAGATGCATTACATATGGAGTATTTGCTTCTTTTAGGATTTCTCTTTGCAAGTTATCAACATAAGCATACAAATACGAGAACCTAACATCATGGCATCATTTCGAATATTAAAATCACCATGTCTCCCCTATTTTACCATTTCAATCATTCTACATTACTTTGGAACTTTGCTCTGTGCTTCTTTAATTCGATCATGCAACATTGGTTTAACTTGAAAAGTAGCAATCAATACCCCATTCTTTTGTATGTTTAGTTCTACATTTAAAGCATGTAACTCAACTAAATAAGATAGTGGAAATACCTATAATAAGCTACATACTTTTTGATTTCCTACTCAAAGCATCAACAATCACATTTGCCTTCCTTAGGTGATACTTAATGGTGTAATTATAATCTTTTAGTAGTTCTAACCATCGCCTCTATCTCATGTTTAATTCCTTTTGTCCCATCAAATACTTTAAGATGTTGTGATCTATAAATATCTAAAAAATTTCTTCATACAAGTAATGTCTCCATATTTTCAAAGCAAACATAACGACAACAAGTTCTAGGTCATGTAATGTGTAAGATAATTCATAAGATTTCAGTTCTCTAGATGCATATGCAATTGCCTTACCATGCTGCATTAAAACACATCTCATACTTAGATGAGAGGTATCACTATAAACTACAAATCCTTCATTACCTGTAGGAATGGCTAACACTGAAACAAAATTCAATATATCTTTTAATTGATCAAAACTCTCCCGACATACTTTAGACCACTGAAATGTTGTATTTTTTCGAGGTAACTTAGCTAAAGAATTAGCTATAAGTGAAAACCCCTTAATAAATCGATGATAATACCCAACTACTCCTAAGAAACTTTAGACTTTAGGACACTCTTTAGGGTTTTACTATTACGTTAATCTTGTTTAGATCCATATCTATGCCCTTTTCATAAACTACATGTCCTAAAAATACCATATGGTCAATCCAGAACTTACACTTGCTTAATTTAGCAAATAGTTATTTTTCTCTCAAAATTTGCAACTCAGTCCTTAAATGTTGTTCTTGCTCCTTTTTGCTTCTTGAATACCCTAGTATGTCATCAATGAACACAATTAAAAAATTTTATAAGTAAGGTTGAAACACTTTGTTCATAAGAGCCATAAATGTAGCTGATGCATCAGTCAAACCAAATGGCATCACTAAAAATTCATAATGCCCATACCTAGTTCGAAAAGTAGTCTTTGGAATATTTGAGTTTGAAATTTTAAACTGATAATATCCTGATTTCAAGTTAATTTTAGAAAACATCCGTGCTCCTTGTAACTGGTGAAATAGATCATCTATCCTTGGCAGTGGATATTTGTTCTTTTCAGTAACTCGATTCAACTACCTATATTCAATGCACATCCTCATTGTCTCATATTTCTTTGAACAAATAACACTAGTGCACTTTAAGGTGATACACTAGGTTTGATGGAATCCCTTTTCAAGTAGATCTAACAATTGGGTCTTTAATTCTATCAACTCAATTGGAGCCATCTTAAAAGGTGGAATGGATATCGGTGTTACTCTTGGGACTAACTCAATTATGAATTCTATCTCTCTATCATGTGGCAAAATAGGTAAGTAAACTCAAAACAAATCTGGAAACTTATTTACCATTGAAATATTCTTAAGTAATTCATTTTTGAATATTGTGTCTACCACATGTGCCAAAAAAGTCTGACAACCACTTTAATTATGGAAAAAGCCTCGATAGCAAAAAATTAGACATGTAGGAATAATTTACCTTTCCCTGTGAAACATAACTCTTCTCTGATTTAGAGATTCTAGAATAACTTCCTTAGTAAAGTAATTCACTATTGCATTATATTTGGACAACCAGTCCGTACCCAATATCACACCAAATTCATGGAGTGGCAACAGTACTAGATCAACATTCAACTCAATGTCATCAATATGAATCAAACAATCAAAATATACCTTATCCATAATCATCACATCTCTCAAAGGAGTACTAACACATAGGTTAAAACCTAAAGGTTGACACTTACTACACAATTGTGATGCCATGTTCAATGAAATGAATGAATGTGTGTAGCCAAGATCAATTAATGCATCAATTTCTAAATCATAGAGAAAAAAGTTTACCAGTGATAACTTTTAGAGCAGCAACAACATCTTGCCTAGTCATGGCAAATACTTTAGTTTGTATCGGGGTCTAGAACACTGACCTTATGATCTACTTATATCTTGACCAACTATAGTTATTCTACCTCTACCTCTGCCCCTACTAAATGATACTCCAACTCTATTAGCTTTTGAAACTTTAATTGTGGACTTTGATGTAGCTCTCCCTTTGGCTCTACATTCCTCTGACATTCTAAATCTTTCAAGACAATCTCTTAGCATATGATCAAAAGACACACAAAAGTAACACCTATAAGTCAATTTCCTACATTCATCCATATGTTATCTTCCACAATGTACACATGAGGGTTGTTGTTGAATGACTTGGGCTTGACCTCTGCCTGTATAAGTTGAAGCTCTTAATCCCCTGCCTCTATAGCTACAATAACCACCCCTAGCACTAGATTGTGATGACATATAACCTCCATGTTTACCTTTCTTTTTGTCAAAATCTCCCATAAACTCAATAGGCCCCTTTTTTTTTTACTAATTTTGTCCTTTCTTTTTCTAATATTTCCACCCTAATTGTTATGGCTTTTAGCTTGGTATAACTTTCAATATCTATAACTCTAATCTTACTTCTGATATCATATCTCAATCCTTTTCAAACTTTTAACATTTATCTTTGTTAGTGGCCACTATGAAGGATGCATAATGAGATAATTGATTAAATTTTACCTTATACTCAGCCATAGTCATCTTCATCTATTTCAGATTCATAAATTCCCTTCTTTTATAATTTTTGTACACTTCTGGCATGCAATTATTATTAAACTCATAAAGAAAATTATCTCATCTAAGCATTGGAGGCTAGACATCACTCCTGGAATGGTTTCCCATCAATCATACGTATCCCTTATAATAGTGAAAATTGTATAATCAAACTTTTCTTCTGGTGTACATTTCATCAAATTCAAAACTCTCTTTGTTCTTTTTAGCAATGTCTTGTCACTACTGAATCTAGGGTACCACAGAAGTCAATTGCACCCTGCTTTCTTGATTTGTCATACCTTCTTTATCATTGATTTTTTGGACCCTACACAATTGTTTCACTAGTTCCATATTTGATTGCCCATGAGATATGTGTTGTGCATGAGAATGTGTCGATGTAACTTTATTTATAGGTTGATCTCTTAGTGGTTGGTAGGTTGCTTCTATGGAATGCAAATCAATTGACTGCCCTCTCCTTAGTGAGTCATGGGTACTACCATGACTACCCTCTGTTGATGCCCTATATACATATAGGACTATGTCATATGACAATGCATAATAGAGTAAAAGTCATGTCATGTTCAGATGTATGTTCTTATGGAACCTATCCCTGCTTTGATACTTAAAACTGTAACAACTATTTTCATTTACTAATCATAATATTCATGTCCAAAAATACATATGCATAAAAGTTGATTCATCATACATACATAACCCAACATGTATTTAATGTACATATATGTTATCTAATGTTCAAGGCTAGTGACCACAAGCTGATTCCTATTTAAGTTATTGGCCCTAATCACTAAGAAGGGAAGGGGGGGGGGGGGGGAGGGGAAGGGTTGAATTGGTATATAAAAATTAAAACAAGAAGGTAAGAAGGAAAATGAGTAGAATGGAGACATATGATTTATAGTGGTTCGGGTATAATCGACCCTATGTCCACTCCCTAATTCTTAGTAATTGGGTGTTCCACTATATTTCAATGGTGTTTCTAAGCTCACACTAAACTTTTACACTTGTGTTTTCAAGGCTCACACAATAACCTTTACACTTGTGTTTTTGAGGCTCACACAACAATCTTTACACTTGTGTTTTCAAGGCTCACACAATAACCACTTTTAGTGTTTTTACATGCTCACACTACAACCTTTACAAATAGTGTTTATGCTCACACCAAACAATCACCTAAAGAAGAGAAAAGATTGAGCAGCAAAATTGCAAGAGCTTGGGTTATAAATTAATGAATTCTCTTTCATTTACATATGTTTGGTGAGGTATTTATAGCCTCTACCCACCAAAGAAACATTGCAATAAAACTGGTAGCAAATCTCCAAAGTATGCTAGATAGATTTTGCATTAAATGCTTGTCAGGCTTCATTCGCGGTCGTAATTTTCCAATTTTCCATATAGAAACCAAAAATTACGGTGAAAATCCCCATTTGTGTCTAATAGCTAGTCAATGTGTCATCTTTTCATTGGTTCACCAGGAAAATATAGCCGTTGCCTTTCACCTGCTCATAAAAGTAACGATCGTAATTTTTCTTATACAGGGCGGGACTTAGGACGTGAATTCGTCTGTCAAAATGTTCATCTTCTTCTTATGATTCACGGTCTCTACCAATAAGTTTCCATCGCGATTTTTGTATTCCAACGGTCACTTGAGACACTTGTCATGTTGTGGTTATGGACTTGATTCCCTCTTGAGTTACTTCAAAATTCGCAACTGCGACTGAGGCGTGATGCACACCGTGAATTTGTCTGTGACTTTGGCTTTTCTTTCTTTGAATTGGTCCAGGCAGAGAAGCGGCCTTGTCCAATTTATCAACTTGCCTTGGTCTAATTCGCGGTCGCAATTTATGAAGTTGTGATCGTGAATTAGGAGACACTTTGCTTTCTTTAGAGATTATGGATTTCATCCAATCTTCCAATTTAGAGACTATCTAAAAATTGCAAAATAACACTTAATTGAAACATTAGAATTGATCAATCTCCTTTGTCAAGATCAAAAGAATGAATAATACTTAAGGTAAGATTTTCTAGGTATGACATTCAATCATTGAAAAAACTTAAGTTTGAAGGTATGATGCTCCCCCTCAACTTATGCTAAAATTTTTAAGTTATTATTTTCTACCCCTTAAACTTAGATTCTTACTATCTCTCCCCCTTTGGCAAGATCAAAAAAAGGGTGTAAAAGGGAAATGAAAACAAGCATAAGTGTACATAAAGAGCAAAATAAGCATGCAAAATATAAAGATAAAATTCATCAGTCACATAAGACAATGAATTGTAAAGAAACAACTTTTTATAAATATAACTGTGGGATTACAAAAGTTGAAGGATCCCTAATTTAGAGAGTAGGAGAATCATGAGAAAGATCTTCATGTTCACCTTCAGCATTATCTCCATCCTCCACTTCATCGTTGCCTGCTTCTTCATGAGTGTCTTCAAATTCTGTGAAGTCTGGAAGATGGCAAGGAGGGACTCCCAACTTTTCTTAGAAATCAACCATATCACTATGAAAATGAGATATGAACAAAAGTCTTTTTTTCATCATCCTCATCAATTTGTCAAACTTGTTATTGGTGGTTGCAAGTGAGAGTTTAGCCTTAAGCTTACGTGGAGGAGGAATGGATGGAGCTCCTTCTTCAATAGCTAATCTATTCCTTTTGGAAGCTTGTGAAGTCTCCATCTTCTTTGCTCCAACTGCACCTAGGGTATACGCATAGGTGTTCGGATGAATAACCTTGGCATTAATAAGGTAGGTGAGATCTAGAAAGTTTTGTGAAGGTAGAAGTTTCTTGGTGAGGAATTTTTCTTTTTCCTCATTAAGGGCTCCAACGAAATGGTATATGGCAGTGATGTGTGAAGGTAGCAAAAATTGTCTTTTGGGTTTGGTACTCATGTGAATCAATTGATCCACGAGGTACCAGCCAGTTTGGATTAGTTTATTTTTGACAGGACAGAAAAGGAATGCCAAGTCTTTTTGGGACACTTTCTTGTTACCGTCACCTTTTGCATTTACGGAAAAGGTGATGATACGGTGGAGTATCCAAAGGGGTAGGGATTTGATGTGTTTAGACAAAGAAGAGTGGGGGTCGTGTTTGGTTTTTTTGGAGATTTCCAACCAAAACTCAAAATAGATAACATCAAGTGCAGAGATTATGAAGGGGATGTTTTCTCTTATTTGAAGTTTAAAAAGAGAAGATAGTTGGTCGAAAGTAATATAAAAAGGGTTGCTAAAGGCCTGAAACACTAACCCGTATTGCCTTGCACTTAAATCGGCTTTTCGACTCAATTGGACCGTGCACATGAAGTCCTGCACGATTTCTTCATAACCAGATTTATCCTAAAAGGTGAACTCATTCCATCCCAAATTGGAGAGGAAAGCTCAAATTTCTGCATTGATACCCAAGGTTTCCAACATAAAGGTTAAGGGTATATTGTTTGGGTGAATGATCTTCGAGGAGTTCGCTTTGTACCTTTCTTTTTCTTCCTTAGTAACTCCCTTCATGAGATGGATGGCAGGGGTTGTAAAGGGCTGAGCCACTGCCTTGCCTTTGTCTGGTCTAGAGAACTTCTTTGGAGCCATAGCAAGAGAGGAAAAGAGTTTGGGAGAATTTTAGAGAGATTTGAGAGAGAGAAGATGTTTGGAATAGAAGTAAGGATGTCACTATTGAATGAGGTATTTATAGCCATTGAAGGGGTGTATAAATGGCTATAAAACAACTAGAAATGAATTAATGAAGAGTTGGAAATGGTTGGCAATCAAATCACTTAAATGTCTAGGCGGTTACTCTAATTTGCGTTCGCGAATTCATGAGTTGCGACTGTGAATTTTGAAAAATGTGAGTAACAGATAAATTTTCCTCGGGAATACGTGACTTAATGGTCAAAAATTTGAAATTTGATCAAAATTCACAGTGGAGCTGAAATTTCGCGACATCAAATTAATGTTTGACAGTTGGGTGAAATTGGCTTGTAATTCGCGATCGTAAAGGAAGGATAACGACTGTGAATTATGAGTCAGCAATGAAAAATAGTTGAATTTTGAAAAAATTGTGATTCACTTTACTATATGAAATACGAATATCATAAATAAACAAATATCAATATACGTAGCAATAACACTTATAAGATAAAAAATT
Source organism: Omphalea diandra (assembly GCA_949677035.1). Taxonomy (NCBI): domain Eukaryota; kingdom Viridiplantae; phylum Streptophyta; class Magnoliopsida; order Malpighiales; family Euphorbiaceae; genus Omphalea; species Omphalea diandra. The sequence goes on from CATIWR010044273.1 coordinate 9,266, forward strand.
GTCACTTTAGGGAGCTTCCATCAAGCATTCCCAATTCTTTCTTAATGAAGTTCATCCTTTCTTCATTTAGAGGTTTAGTGAAAATATCTGCAAGTTGATGATTTGTGTTAATAAATTCTAACATAACATCACCCTTTTGCACATGATCTCTAAGAAAATGATGTCTAATATCTATATGTTTGCTCCTAGAGTGTTGGATGGGATTCTTAGAGAGATTAATGGCACTTATGTTATCACATTTAATAGGAATGTGATCAATCACTTTGCCAAAATCCTTCAATTATTGTTTCATCTAAAGGACTTGGGTGCAACAACGACCCACAACCACATACTCGGCTTCTGCAGTGGATAAGGCAATCAATACTTGCTCTTTACTAAACCAAGAAACTAGGCATTCACCTATAAATTGGCAAGTTTCAGAAGTTCTTTTTCTATCTAATAATCTACCTACATAATCCATATCCAAATATCCTATGAGACTAAAGGAAGAATCCCTAGGATAACATAACCCTAAGTGAATTGTGCCATGCAAATATTTAAAAATCCTTTTAATAGCATTCAAATGAGACTATTTAGGAAAGGATTGGAACCTAGCACACATACTAACACTAAACATGATATTTGGCCTAGAGGTAGTTAGACAAAGCAGAGATCCGATCATAACTCGATATCTCTTTTCATCTACCATTTTACTCGATTCATCCTTATCTAGGTTGATGGTACCACTCATTGGGGTTTTAGCTACCTTGCAACCATCCATGCCAAATTTCTTGAGTATCTCCTTTGTGTATTTAGCTTGGTTGATGAAGTTCCCTTCCTTGGATTGCTTGATTTGTACACTAAGAAAGAACTTGAGCTCTCCTATCATGCTCATTTCAAATTCCCTAGTCGTACATTTATCAAAATCCTCACAAAGAGATTCATTAGTAGCACCAAAAATGATATCATCAATATAGATTTGAACAATTAATGTGTCGTGTTTGTGTTTTTTAACAAAAAGTGTGGTATCCACCTTTCCTTTTTCAGAATCATTTTTTAAGAGAAATGAACTAAGCCTTTTATACCAAGCTCTTGGAACTTGTTCAAACCATATAAGGCTTTATTCAATTTAAAAACATGGTTTGGAGAACAAAGTGACTCATAATTGGGAGGTTGTTCAACATAGACTTCCCCCTTAATTATACCATTCAAAAATGCACTTTTAACATCCATTTGAAAAGGTTTAAAATTCATATGACATGCAAAGGCTAAAAAAATCCTAATGGCATCTAATCTTGCTACGGGGGCAAAAGTTTTACCATAATCTATGCATTCCTCTTGGTTGTATCCCTTACCAACCAATCTAGCTTTGTTTCTAGTGATGAAACCTTGCTTATCTAACTTGTTCCTAAACACCTACTTATAACCTATAATTGGATGTTCTTTAGGTCTAGGGATAAGTTCCCATACCTTATTTCTCTTAAATTGGTTGAGTTCCTCTTACATAGCAAGTACCCAATTCTCATCATCAAGAACCTCATCAATTGATTTTTTCTCAAGTTGAGAAAAAAAATCACGATTATTATCTAAAAGATTAAGTTGAGATCTAGTACTTACACCCTTAGATGTATCACCAATGATCAAGTCCATGGGGTGATACTTGGAAAATCTCTAATCTTTAGGTCGATGTTGGCTTGGCTCTACTTGTTGTTGATGATGTTGGTCTTCATCTACTCTTGATGAATCACCTTCTTCTTTATCTTCTTTTCTTGTAGAATTTTCCAATTATAACTTCTCAAAGTCACCTACAAGATCATCAATAAAAACACCTTTCCTAAGATCAAGTTTACTAGATTCATCAAAAATAACATTCATAGACTCTTCAACTACCATTGAACTTTTGTTAAAGACTCTATAACCTTTGCTTGAGGTGGAATATCCCAAGAAGATACCTTCATTGGTTTTTGAATCAAAATTTTAAAGATTATCCTTAGTGTTCAAAATATAGCACTTACATCCAAATACTCTAAGGTATGATATCTTAGGTTTTCTACCATTCCATAGCTCATAAGATGTTTTATTAAGAATGAGTCTTTTAAAAACTCTATTTGCAATATAACATGTGCTGTTAATGGCTTCGGCCCAAAAGTAATTTGGTAGAGAATACTCATTGAGCATTGTCTTAGCCATTTTCACTAATGTTCTATTTTTCCTTTCTACAACACCATTTTGTTGTGGTGTTTTAGGAGCTGAAAAATTATGAAAAACTCTATTCTCCAAACTATAATTTTTAAAAGACTCATTTTGAAATTCCTTTCCATGGTCACTTCTAATAGAAGATATAAAGTAACCTTTTTCATTTTGAACTCTTTTTGTAAAGCTTTTAAAAGCATCAAATGAATCATTCTTATGAGCTAGAAAAAATACCTAAGTAAACGTATAGTAGTCATCTACAAGGACTAGTGTATAATGCTTTCCACCTAAGCTAGCACTTCTGGTAGGTCCTATCAAGTCCATATGAATAAGTTGAAGGGATCTAGTTAAACTTACAACATTTTTGGCTTTGTGAGAGGCATGGTGTTGCTTCTCCATTTGGAATGAACCACATGTCTTGTCTTTAGAGAAGTTTAGCTTAGGAAGTCTTTCAACTAACTTTCATTTGGATAGGCTTTGAAGAAGATCTATGCTTGCATGTTTAAGCCTTTTATGCCACGACCAAACTTCATTGCTCATAGACATAAGATACTTAAAAGATTGGTTAGCGAAATTGTCTAAGTCAATTGAGTAGGTATTGCCTTTCCCTTCACCCTTGAAAATAACCTCATCATCCACTAATATGGTGACTCAACATTCTTTAGGATTAAAGGTGACTTTGTTACCTTTCTCACACAATTGACTTACACTTAACAAATTATGTTGTAAGCCACTAACTAAAAGAACATTATCAATTAAAGAGCAACCATTCTTACCAATGGTTCCAATGCCAATTACCTTACCCTTGACATTGTTACCAATTGTGACATCTCCACCTTCTTTTCCTTTCAATGTCGTGAATATCTTCATATTTCTAGTCATATGCTTAGAGCATCCACTATCCATATGCCAATTGCTTGATTTGGTGGCTGTCACACTCCCCTACACAACAAAAGTTAGTTACCTTTTCTTAGGTACCTAAGCGTACTTGGGTCCTTGAGGGTTAGAAGCTGAAGGGTACTCTAGTTTGAGGTGAGCCTTCCTAATATAGCAATGAATATTGATGTGTTCAAATCTCATGTAATAATGCCATTAGAGTTTAGACTTAGGATTCTTTATCCTATGCACGAATTTAATATGAGTACGAGGCCTTCTTATACCTTGACCATGTGAATGCATGCATGTACATGTATGATGAGTAGGAGTAGAGAATTTCTTATGAGAATGACCATGCTGTTTGTTATACATGCAGGCATGGTTAGCTCTTTGAGTCTTAGCTCTAGAACTTAGGGGAGCCTTCCTTTTGCCCTTAGGCTTAGAAGGCTTAGTGCTAGGAGCACTTTTCTTCCCAATTACCTCAACCCTTGAGGTTTGAGGTTCTAAAGATCTAACAAATGTAGTTTGAGATGATGAGGAGGCTCTATTGAAGCCTAGACCATGTCTAATTAGTGGAGGTCTTTGTGACATAATCAATGTGCCTAAGGCTTCTTTTCATTTATGGAATTTAGAGATTGAGCTTCTAAGCTTAATGATTTATCCCTTTAGAGTGTCATTCTCTTTTCTTAGTGAAACCATTGAAGAAGATGATATGGAAAGACTATCCATTAATTTTTTCAGCTCATCATTAAATGCTCTCAATTCTCTTACAATGTCATTAAGGGATTTATATTCATCCTCTAGCTTTTGACATTTTCTTTTGTAAGATTTCATTTGTGACTTATATTTGTCACATCTCATGGTTAGAGCCACTAGAAGCTCTTCATCAATCTCATCAAATTCAAAATCATAATTAGAATGAGAAGAAGTACTTACCTCATTTGTAGAATCTTCTTGTGCCATGAAACAAATATCGACAACTTCTCCTTTTTCCGCTTCATTACTTGAGCTATCATCCCAAGTGGCTGAAACACTCTTCTTCTTCTCCTTGTCCCATCTCTTCTTCTTCTTTAATTTGGGACACTCATACTTGATGTGGCCTTACTTGCCACATTCATAGCAAGTGACATTGTTGAATTTTTCTCTTGGACTAGGAGTTGTCTTCTTAAAGCTTTTTCTTTCTTTTCTTCTTTTGATCAACTCCTTTGTCCTCCTTAAGAGCACTGCTAGCTCCTCTTCTTCCTTGTCACTTTCTTTATCATTTGAGGTAATTTCTACCTCTTTCTCCTTTCTTGAAGATTTAAGAGCCAGGGTTCTTCTCTCTTTTTCTGGTTTATCTCCTTAGCCTCTTAGCTTCTTCATTTGCTCATCTTTTTGCAAGGCCAGCTCATGAGTTAAGAGTTTGCCTATCAAAACGTCTGTTGGCACCTTTCCAATTTCTGAATTTGACTCTTAGATGCTGCACACTCTAGAACCAAATTTATCTGAAGGAAGAGTTTTGAGGATTTTTATGTTTACCTCATAGTTTGTAAGAGTCCTTCCAAATTTCTTCATGTTGGTGACGATAGATATGGGCCTATTCATCATTTCAGTGATGCTTTCATTGTCCTTCATCATGAATAGCTCCCATTTGATTACGTACATCTCCAAATAATTTGACTTAACTAGTATTGTGCCTTTATGGTAGTTCTCAAGTGTCTTCCAAATGGCGTGTGCTGTTTGATAATGTTGCACTCTTCCAATCTCTTATCTAGAAAGAGAGCTTAGAAGAATGGCCATTGCCCTCTTGTTTTTGCCATTTGATCTCTGGTGAGCTTCAACCCATTCTTCTCTTAGGATAATTTCTTCAATTCCATCCATTACCTTAATGGGTGGCTTCCATTCTTTTAGAACCACATCCTAAAGATCCATCACATCTATGTTAAGGTAGATTTTTATTCTACACATCCAATGAGTATAGTCTGTTCTATCAAAGTGTGGCTTGAGGTGTGAGTGGATTCGCTCTTGTGCTATGATCTTTTACTCACCAATAAAGGTTTGTTTGAGTGTTTAGGCTTTGATATCACTTGTTGGCCATAGGAACCAAGAAGTGGGGGAGAGGGGGGGGGGGGGGGAAGGGATGGGGTTAAATTGGTGTATAAAAATTAAAACAAAAAGGTAAGAAGGACAATGAGTAGAATGGAGACACAAGATTTATTGTGGTTCGAGTATAATCGACCCTATGTCCACTCCCCAATTCTCAATAATTGGATGTTTTACTATCTTTTAATGGTGTTTCTAAGCTCACACTAAACTTTTACACTTGTGTTTTCAAGGCTCACACAACAAATTTTACACTTGTGTTTTTGAGGCTCATACAATAACCTTTACACTTGTGTTTTTAAGGCTCACATAATAACCTCATTTATTGTTTTTACAGGCTCACACTATAACCCTTACAAATGGTGTTTATGCTTACACCAAACAATCACCTAAAGAAGAGAAAAGATTGAGTAATAAAATTGCAAGAGTTTAGGTTACAAATTAATGAAATCTCTTTCTTTTACATATGTTTGGTGAGGTATTTATAGCCTCTACCCACCAAAGAGATGTTTCAATAAAATTGATAGCAAATCTCAATAAAACTGATAGCAAATCTCCAAAGTATGCTAGATAGATTCTGCATTAAATGCTTGTCAGGCTTTATTCGCGGTCACTACTACTCTTTCGCGGTCGTGATTTTCCAATTTTCTATACGGGAGCCAATAATTATGGCGAAAATCCCCATTTATGTCTAGCGGCTAGTCCACGTGTCATCTTCCAATTGGTTCACTAGGAAAATATAGTTGTTGCCTTTCACATGCTCACAAAGGTAGCGATCGTGATTTTTCTTGTACAGGCCGCGACTTAGGATGCGAATTCGTCTATCAAAATGTTCATCTTCTTCTTTATGATTCGTGGTCGCTACCCATAAGTTGCCATCGTGATTTTTGTCTTTCAACAATCATTTGGGACATTTGTCATACTGTGGTTGTGGACTTGATTCCCTCTTGGGTTACTTCAAATTTCACGATTGTGATTGAGGCATGACAAACACTGCGAATTTGTCTGTGACTTTCGCTCTCCTTTCTTTGAATTGGTCACAGCAGAGAAGTGGCCCGCAATTTGTTTGTCTAATTTGTCAATATGCCTTGGTCTAATTCGCGGTTGCGATTTATGAAGTTGCAATCGTAAATTAGGAGACATTTTGCTTTCTTTAGAGATTATGGATTTCATCCAATCTTTAAATTTAGAGACTATCTAAAAACTGTAAAACAACACATAATTGAAAATTAGAATTAATCAATCTCCTTTGTCAAGATCAAAAGAGGTTTAAGGCTTAGGATTATCCATCCTAGTCTAACATAGGTATATGTACATGACCTAAAGATAGAGAGAGAGTGTTGGAATTCAACCGACGATCTAAGCTCCATTTGTCTAAATGCAAAACTTTATGCTTCAAATTATCCAAACCCTATGCTTCAGTATATGAAAAACATAATTGCAATTTGGTGAGTCATGACTCAATGAATAAAAATACTAATCATATTCATATGGTACAACCAACAATCAAATATCATTAAGATATATTATAATTGTAAAAATTGACTATGCAAGTGTAAATGCAATAGACTGATATTGTCATAACCTTGCAAGGCAAACACCGCTTTCAAGAATTCATGTGATTCAAATGACATTTGATTTTGCTCGCTAGCATATAACAAGTGAATCATTCGATCAATAACATGTGCCAGTAGGACATATTATTCCCTTTTTCCAAGTGATTTGTAAGTGTTTGACAACCCGTTCATAATATCCTTTTCGATCCATTTACAAGTGTTCATTCATAATGCTATACTAAGTAATCATTAAGATCATATACTTCTCACTTGACTTGTATTCACATGTAAAATGTCACAATTCAATCACATATACATGTAATAAAACATAACCATATCATAAAATCATCACACATACACATGATAATCCAATTATGACTTTTACTCACCCTTTGATGCGATCAACCTTTATGGTAGGTTCAGACCTCTTCCTTGGGCTTCTTCAAAGTTTTGGGATCCTAACATTTGATACATATATCATTATAAAATGTCAAAATGAGGTTATGCATGGTAGGCAACTATGGTCATGTCAATGCAATTGGACCTAGAATGTAAACATGTTATTCTTATGTGGTAGCATGACCTTGCTGCACTCTCATAGAAATAATTCTAGATATACTTATCCAAATGACTTGATTATCTTCTTTAAATAAACTAGATACATAATGATACAATATAGTCAAATTTCATATCAATATAAAACAAATAGAAAATGTGGTAAAATTTTTAATTCTTTCATGTTTCAATGTCATCTCATTCTGAGTAGGTCTTACAATCATAGGTATATCTAAAATTGTACAATTCCAATTGCAAAAATGATTTACCAACATATATATATCACATATAGAAACATTTTTCGTGTTTTAATATTATCAAATTCAGTCTATAAGGTCACCAAATAAATGGTCAATCTCAGGGTGAATAGGTTTTCAACACATTGAGAATCAGTCACAATAAAGGAGTAATATCTCATCAACCATGATATATTTGGCAAAACCATTTTACAAAAATGTAGATTAGACACAAATATACAACTTTAAAGTTAGGCACATCACCAAATTCCCATTTTATGTCCATGATATTCTTGAAAACCATAACTAAAAGATGAAATAGGTTTCATCAGGTTCAAGGTCAATCACAATAAAAGTGGTATTCTATTTCCACACAAGAAAGGAAGTAAAACTACTTCACAAGAATTTAGAAAGGATATAACCCTGTAAATTTCATATTTTACACTTTGTCTAAATGATAATTTATTCAATGCATATGTTCTTGTGGGATTGCAAATTATTTATGCAATGAATATATTCATGCAAGAATGTCAATGAATTAAAATAGGGATGTTACAGGGAGTGTAAGTTTAATGGGATTTTGTTTTTCTTGCTCTTATTTTGATTAGCTTTTGATTTTCTTTTATTTTATATTGAATTAGCTACTTGATCCTTCTTATTTTCTAAGTGCTGATGATAATGTAGGATGAAAGTGTGATGAGATTTGGATATAATCAACCTTCCATCAATATGAGGGGGAGTATTTCTTTCTATATAACCTATTTTATCTTTTATTTTTAAAATGCATGTCATTGAGGATAATGCCATATTTAGTATGGGAGGGGAGGATTGTGATCATATGCTTGGACCTGTATAATGCTTGCACCTATGTATAAGGCAAAAGTGGACCAAAGTTTTTGTGATTTTTGCAAATGATATGTTGCTTAGTTAAGTTTTATTTGGTAATCATTATCAATTATTATAAATGAGATGCCATTCTTAGGATGAATTTGAGATACCTGAATTTTGAGTTAGTCACTAAATTGAAAAGTATAACTAATGAGTTTAGGTTAGTTAGAATTCAATATAATTGTAGTTTGAATGTTTGTGGAAATAAGCAATTTAGCTAGCTATGAATAGATATAATTATATGAGCTTAAATGAAAAAGAATTGTTATTGTGCTTTATTAATTAGAAATAATAAAGTAGTTTAGGAGATATGACAAGGAATTATCAAATTAAGTTCAAAAGAAAGAGAAATAACTATTCCACTATTTTTTTTTGGGATGGTTAGTAACCAAGGAACTTCAAGAATAATGTTGATTTTCACATAAAATGGTAAACTAAAAGCATGCAAAGAATTTTGAATGAAGCTATATGTTGAGTAACTAGGTGCATTCATCACTATTGTTTGTATTTACGTAAAAAGATGTATTAACTCTTTAAGAAAAAAAGTAGAAAAAAATTTTAGAAAAAAGAAAGATTAATGCCAATGATCTCATGCACTTAAAGCTATTCTTCTTATTGTTCATTCATGAAGGTAGCGGTGATCTAAAATATTTTATATCATGATTATGCTTATTGAAAGTTTAGTTAGAGGATTGTCGAGATATATATGTGAAATATGATTTTGTTGTTTCTAATTTTTCATGAATGGGTGAGTTTGCTTTTCAAGTTAGTAAACTAATTTAAGTTTGTTTGATAAAATGAGTTATTGTTTGGTGTATCTTTTATAATAAATTAATTACCATTGCAAGCATGATAAGGCTATGTATATTTTGTAAAGTTATGAAAATTTTGGATATTTATTCTTTGTTATATCTTTATAATAAAATGATTACTATTGCAAGCATGATAAGGCTATGTATGTTTTGTAAAGTTATGAAAATTTTGGATATTTATTCTTTGTTAATTAAGCACAACTAATGGTTACATGAAGAAAGTAGCATAATAGCAAATTTAGAGTAAATTAGGACCAAAACTGGAAATCTGGCAACCTCAAGGACTAAGTTGGAGATTTGCTCACATGAAGAAGAAGATCATGCTATTATGCGACTTTCTAAAGGTTTGATAAGGGTCACGACCTGTGACCTGGGAGCACTAGATCCTCCTTTTTAGCCTATTTTTTAGATCTTTTGAAGGAGTATAAAAAGCCAATACTTAGGGTTTTCAAGATAGGTTTTTTGGAAAGTAAAAAAAAAAGAGTTTTTTATAGAGGAAAATAAGAAGAAACATGTTTCAATGCAAGATCAAGTGCAAAAGTTCAAGAGATCTTTGAATCAAAGAAGAATAAAAAGAGAAGATATATCAAGACAATTAGGAGAATTCATTTTTCCTTCTCTTTTCTTATTTCCTTTGTTAAGATGATGCTAAAGTAGAAATACCCACTTAACCTACTGCTATCATTTAAAGGATTGCTATAACTAATGAGGTAATGCATTTCTATTTCATATCATGAGATGGATTTAGAGGAATGGTTACAAATTAAGTTATTACTTGAGAGAGAGCCTTAATTACTGTGGAGACAATAAATAATTGTAGTTCTTAATCCAACATATCATTGAATAATTAATGATTTCATGATTTTTTATTAGTGAGATCAAGTGCCTTCATAAGGTTTTCTTTCTCAATTGCTTTTGTCTTTTTTGTCATTAAATTATTAATTTAATTTATTATGCTAGTAGTTTAGATTACATCTTAATATTTTTGTATCTAGATAAAAATAAAATCATCATATTCTAGTACTTATTGCCTTTATCTTTGTGCGATGATATCCACACACACTTGTGCACTATATTACTTTGATCACCATCCTGTTATGGGAATTTTGCAAGGTGGGTATTAGGAAATTGTATTTAAGGAGAAAAGATAATAAATAAGATTGATTGATTGATTTAGATTTGACCTACATTGTAAAGCCAGATATGATCAAAAAATGTATATTTGAACTTATTTTTCTTTATTGCTTTTATTATATGTTTGTGCCTTATTGGTTTTCTTTGTTTTTGCTAGGCTTGTGCTATAAGGATTACTAAGGTTGGTAACACTCTCCCTTACATAGAGTTTTGCTACCCCCACTTTTAGAGATGGAGTGAGCTACACCACTTGGAGAAGATGACTATTGCTCATCATGCCAGCTTGAATAAGTAATAATGGGCCTAGAGACATCTTCTTGCACATATAAATGTAGAGTTAATTCCATTAGAGTATTGATATTCATTAGATACTTATAAAACTTTTATTTCCCTTTAATTTGTAGCTTCATTTTGGCTGGTATGAGATACTTGATGTGCAGAGCATTACATTAATGGTTATTGAAGAGTATTGTTATGAGTACCACTTGTTAGTTAATCCCTCCATCTAAGAGTGGTATCTTAATAAGAATGTCCTCTTATATAGAGAGGGATTTTAACAGTGTGCTTAGTGCCTAAGGACACACCATTTACCTGTTTTGAGGTACAAAGCTAGTTGAGCCTTTAAAGGACAAGGCATTAGTTGGCAAGCCTAGGTAAACATTCATAGACAACATGATCAGGTATGAGGAGTGGATGGATGAGTACTTTTATGAGTCATCCTTATCCTAACAACCCATTTATGGTTTTTTTTTGTTTGCTTTGAGAAGATTGAAGCAATTGTTCTTGGCTATGGTGCTAGGATGCAATAACCCAAGCTAAGAAGGTGCCTTCATTGTCACTTAACGAGAGGAACAGTAAATGGGCTCACACTTTAAGGCCTACTAGGCTTGGGTCAATTATGGCTGGAGAGCTAGACCTATTCCCTAATAACATGATAGAGTATTGTTGCTTTAGTATAGCTAGTACATTACTAGAATTAGTGCTTCCTCGATCCTCTAGTATTTTTTAGGATAATGGTACCATATGTTGTCCTTCACATCATTGCCTATTATTTATAGTTTACTAACTTATCATTCTTCTTGTGGAAATTCCTTAGACCTAGGTAGTGTATTTGGTGGACCTATTTACATCTCTAAAGAGGACATATACTCAACATAATAGGGAGTTCTAAATAATGTTTTAATTATATATGCATGCTTATGAATGTTGTGTGCGTTATTGTATCCTAACTACTTAAATCTTCCTTTTCTTTAGCATTTTAGGAGAAGGTTATGTGGAAGGACTGATAGTTATGGTAGAGTTGGTGTATGTTTAAGCATGATTAGGGGAGCACTTCGAAGATATAAAAGAGGAGACCTAGGAGGACTGGGACAAGCCATACTTCTCACACTTTATTAGGATAGATCTTTTTGCTTAGGCACTATTTACCTTTCTTTTCATTTTAAATATTTTGTCTTTAATTGCCCTTATTTTTGCCACTACTTTGAGTTGATGATATTATTCACTACTATGCATTTGTTAGATATATTTTCTTCCTTTCTTGCTACCTATGCATGGTTGATTGATTATTTCTTTATTATTTATGTTTTTATTCATGCATCTTATTGATCATATGCACCATCCCCCCTTATTGTTCAACTACACATTTTTTTGAAAGAAAGCATGGTTTTATTATTTGTTGCATTTGCTCTCAATGGTTTGTACAAAATGATAAAGTTATATGTCATGGTAGGCCTATACAACCAATATGTTGTTCACATAACTATGGTCTACTTAGTTTCAAAAGACTTTTTTTTATCTCTTTTTCTCTTCAATTTTTATGCATACAACACCAAATTTTAGCTTCTAAAATATCGCCAAGGATTTACCTTCGGATTGGTTCTCCCTCACTTGGCTAGAGTTTTAGGCTTTCTACCATTTATCTTTTGTTAAACTTAATCCAAATTTCTTATATATGTTTTACAAATTTTAGGGCCTTCTAATCATTCCTTCAACTTTGAAGGTGAAGAGGTATGCCTATATATGAAGAGTTAAGTGTTATTTTAGATTTTTCAAGCTTAAGTATGGATAAGATTATGTTGCCTTGTTGTACCCCCTACATTCATAAGATGACGGAGCTATTCAATTTGTCCCCTGAGGAGGTGCCTTTATATATCTTAGGGGAGGAAAAGGTGTTGTTCTCCTTTTCACTTCCTTTGTATCATAGTAGGAGCAGATATAGAGTAACTCATACTTAGATGTTAATGACACTCCAAATGGGAGATTTTTTATTTAGGTGGAAGGATAATAAGGTGGGCTTTTTGACACTAAAATCTCTTAAGGAGATTGAGCTATGTAAGACAATAGTACAAATCATTCTTACTAAGGCCATAATAGGCCTAGATAAAATTGCTCTTGGCATTAGTTAGTCTTTCTCAGAGAGCCTTTTTCTACTCTAGGTCAGCTATTTAAGATTGGTTTATTCAAGCAATTTCTCTCGCAACCTTTTTTTATTCCTTTTTATTTTTATTTATTTTTATTTTTTTCTATATTAGCCTAACTTTTGCTTAGATTGCTCTTATAGGTGTTCATGCTAATAGATGGCTCAATTTTGCTTAGGTAACTCTTTCATGTTTTTTGCCTAATGAGCTTTCTATTCCTTTCTCTCTTCTTCCTTTTTTTCTTTTTTATTAAATTTGATGGCAAGAGAGGTTAGGCTTATTAAAGGCTCTCACAATCGATGTGTGATGATACTTTCCACAACATCATTCTAACTAAAACTTATTGAGATCTACTTCTTTTATAGCATAGTGGACTAAATAGTTGTCCCATATCTCTAATCACGATACATGCTAGATGTGTCCTTGGTAGAGGCTGACCAAGTTTACCTTAAGGACTTATAGTACTATGTGATTATTCATGTTGTTACCTTAATTGAATGATCTTTCAAAAACTAAGCAATTAAAATTTATTTCCCTACTACATCTCTAGATAATTTATTTCGAGCAGCCCAAGTTATAAAGAATTAAAAGATGTTTAATTTTCAAACCTAAAATTAACTAAGTCAATTTTAAGTTTAGAATTAACTAATTTTCAAAGTTAATTAAGTCCTCACTTAAATAACCTCACCAAGTTCTCTAAAAAAAAATGAAAGAGAAGAACAATTTCTCATAAGAAATCAAAGTTATATTAATCAAAATTCAATCCAAATACATGGTTTTGGATGGCCTATTTATAGGCAATACATTGCTCATCTATTTAGGAACAAAAGATAAATTCCTATAAGAAAAACTTTATAAGAAACTAACAAGTAAATGATAGCACTCTTATTTGGGTAAGCATAGAACTCCTATTTGGGTAAGTAGAGAAATAAACTTGTAATTAGTTGTCATTCCAATTGAAGAAAATAAGAGAAAAACTCTTAATCTAACAGGATATAGTATTCGACCAACAAAGAAGAAATTAAAAGATAAGGAATATTTTTTAGATATTGAATATCATGGAATCTATTTGACTTATTGATAATGCAATGTTACCATCTTATTCCTATTTAGGATTATTGTTCTGGCAACTGCAGATTGTTGGAATATTCTTGGAAGCTTTTTGAAATATTCTAGAATTTTTGTAGAACTTTATAGAATCTTATAGAATATTTTTGGTGCAACTTTCTTTATTTGAAGAGTTGGACTTCTAGATTTCATCTTAAGGTTTTATACATGAAAATGTAGTGTAGAAATGACCATTTTACCATTGTAAAAATCCACTAAATGCTTTAATGCTTACTACAAGGCTTATTTTATTTACTTCATTTTGCATAAATATTCCAAAAGCTTCTTTAAACTTCTTGAGATGTACCCTTATCATTAGTCCTCTATATTAATGTTTTTCTTCCTATTTAGTGCTTCCTTGGTTTGCATCATAAGTACTAAGCTTTTCATTTCTTGAATTATCTAGAAATTCTATTTGAAAGATTGTTAAGCTAAAGATTATAATAATTTAATATGATTTAATCTAAATAAGTTAATTGCAAGGAAACAATCAATAAGAGAAGACAACTAGAGATTTAACTTCATTTGTTAAGTTCTTATGGTTTCTAATCTTTCATCTGATTGGTTTATTCATCTAGTATTACTATCAAGTCACTTAAGAGATTAATTAATCTGACTCCAGGACTAATTAACATTAATCACTTATTAAACTAAAAGTCTTTTAATACAATATTTAGACATCATGTAATTATCAAATAAAATAAAATAGAGTAAGGGAATCATTAAAGATTCATTTTATGAAAAACATCTCCCTATAGTTGATTCATATAAGTAAATATGATTAATGGCTATTTAATCAATAATAATAAGTTCACAATAATTACTAACACAAAGAGGAATAAAAACCAAAAGATTTAGATTAAAAAACCATAATAGTGAATCAAGATCCATCTATAACTGTAGATTAAAGAAAATTAGTTCATAATGACAAAGAAAGAAATCAAACTAGACATGGAGAAAGTCATGCCCTTCATTCTTTAAGCTCATAGGTGGTTGTTCCTTTGGCTCCTTTTTTATTCCTAAGCCCTTATTTGATACTTGCCATCTCATCTTGATTGAATCTTATGCTCCTTGGATGAATGTTAGATATTTCTCTTATGATGAAATTTATGTTCTCTTGCCTCCTTTTATAGTGTTCTTAATATTAATACTAGGTGAAAACTTTAGGAAATTGAAAAAGGAAGTGTGAGTCCCTGTACTATTTTCAATCAAATAAGTGGATTGCGAATCTTCCTTTTTATTGATTAATGGGGGATCGAGAGGATGAAGGTCATTACATCGGTAATGACCCTACGATGCGACATATTTTTAGATCAATGGGGTATCATTTTAGGCTTTGCATTATTCGAATAGTCTAGTCCAAAATGATGGTCATCAGGGGACCAAACATGGGACAATACATTGGTACTATCTTTAGGAAATATGGAGTAGCCACCTGAGTTTGGTTGGGATAAGAATCTAAGGCAAAATCTGAACCGAATTTAAGTCCATTAGAAGGCCCATTTTATCTTCAACCCATAAGAGATTAGGTTAAAAAATTGGGTTTGACTTAGGGAAGAGGTTAGGCACCCCCAGATTGTTTGGATATTACCATCCGACATTTGAGCATCTTTAGTTCACTTTAATGATTTAACCAAGCGATTGATTAGTCTAATTAATGGCCTTAAATATACATATAAGCATGATACATTTAGACAAGTCAAGTCACCAATTCCAAGAAGAAAGGGTCATGTATCATGGCAAAGGGGTTTTCATGCATTCCATCAACACATATAAAATTTTGGAAAGGGGAAAGGGATTATGTGACATGGGATAAGGGGTTTTAGCATCCATTGTCATCCATCCATCCAACATAATCATCCATAATCATATAAGATTATAATCAATATCAAGTTCATGGTCTAATTTAAGAAAGAGAACAAGTTAGTGACTAATAAGAGGAAATTGAGCAAAATAACTAAAAAAGAAAGTAAATAAGGTCTAAAATTATCATTTTACCACCTCTCTAAAATCAGGGTCCCTAAACATTCATCTAATGACCATGGTAACACATCCCAACATGACAAATCATATACAAAACATAATGAGTTTGCAAGAATCAAGAACCATCAAAGGGATGAATATGCAATGCAAAGCATCCTTAGAGGCCATTGAATGGCCTAAGGCAAAGATTCCCCTTAAATGAGATCCTAAGGTTAATGAACCCTTCCTCATATTGCTTACAAGGAGCTAAAACACCCATGGCACAACCAAACATTAGTGAAGTTAGAATGCCAAATCAAGGAAGGGGATTAAGGAACCAAAACACTATTTATATGATTAGCACATAAAATCCCAACACAAGGTGAGCTCTTAAGGTTAATGGAACCTTAAGTTCCATACTTGATCATGGCTATGAGATTATTAAAATTTAATAAAAATATCTCCTTAAAGTCAAATGAAAGATCTCAAGAGCTTTTTGGAATGGTAAGCAATAAAAATTGCATGAAACATAACCAAGACTCCATTTTTGAAGTGAACAAGGGTCATAGGTCATTAAACCTCATCCTATTATGCCATTGGAGTCATAAAATATCATCAAAAGGTGTTTTAAAAAGAAAGAAATTTAATGGTGGAAAAGAGAATAAACATTATAAAAAATTATATACTAGAATAGGCTGTATAACCTAATATTGAGGCCATAGAGCCTAAGTCAGGGGCTTTACCGACTACTATGAAGGTTGTACAATCCCTATTTTCTAGATTTTAGAAAATAGAAGAAGAAAAGAAGGGAAGAAAAAAGAGGGAGTTTTGCAAAAATCTTTACCCTAAGAGGCATACATTGAGTTGAATATCCTTTAAAATGCTTCGGGAATGCAAAAAAAAAAAAAAAAAAAAGAAGAGATTAAATGTTGTTCTACCTTGAGAGTGATTGGAGTGGGTTAGGGTTTAAGGTTCTTGTGTTTAGTATGCTTTGAGAAGTAATTTTGGTAAAGTAACCTTAGGGTTTTCCAATAGCCTCTTATCTCTTCAAGAATGATGGGTATTTATAAGTGATGGATAAGTGCACAATACTAGAAATGGATCTGGTTGCACATGAATTGTACATCCACCTATAAGGGTTGTTCAACCATAGGGTTAAAAAGGGGAGGGAATTGTTCCAAAAGGTTTTTATGGATAGGATTTTTGAGTAGCTTGTATAGCCTTGTTCATGGTTGTATAACTTTATTTTATAGGTTGTACAACCCTGTTTGATAGGTTGTATAGCCCATTAACCCTAGCAGGTAGCTTTAGGTGTTATTTTAAAGTTGGTTTTGGGCTTAGGTTTAGGTTTCCTAGGGCTCTTTATCTTTTTCTTTAGCAATTTCCTTTATATTATGAGGAATAAATTTGGTGATTTTCATCATCAGGTTTTACATCTAAAGGTCTAAAATTTGATGCTTACCAATCTTGAAAAACATTTGAGAAATAACTGTTTAAACAAGTTTCAATAAAAGCAAAGTAAAGAATGTAAACATTATTAAGGATAACCGAGGATACAAGTCTTTAGAAGCTCTTCGAGCAAGTATTAAAGTCATCCTAGTAACTTTCTAATAGAAACTAGTTGTTTTGACAATTCTTCAGCAGCTCTCTAGCAGGTGCTAAAGTGGTTATGGCAACTCTCAAATAAGCACTAAAGTTGTTATACTAGCTCTCTCACAAGTACTAGGTGTGTCAGACAATTGGCCTCTTATAGTCACAAGTGCTCTCATATTTCTCTACAGGTGCTTCAATGTTTCTTATTTCTTATTGATGGTTTTAGCATAAGGATGCCCCCTTGGTGATTCTTATGTCATTTGAGTCCTTTTGGCATTTGTAAAATTGAATATGTATACTTGTAGCCTTTCTGACTGTCCTGGGGATCTATTTTTATCTCAAGGTAATAACGTGGTTCTAAATGCTATATGAAGTGCCTCCTTATTTCCAACATTCTAGGATGTAAAAGCTTTTTCCTTCAAAATAATTCTGAAGCCTCAATAGACATCTGGTTTGTCATTAAAGGGCATTTTAGTGACTAAGTTTGAATCCCAGAGCTTTGGGAGTCTTTTGGTGTTTTGAAAATAATAACGACATTTTAGTAATTTACCCAAATGTTTTCTCTAAGGAATGTTTGAGGACAATTTGACATCTTGGTCAATCATTTAGACTATAAAATTATCTTTTTTAGGTAAAAGGTGTTTTGGTAAATTGGCTGCTCTAGGGCTCTTTAAGAGGCTAGGGCATTTTGGTAATTTTGAATGTAATAAGGCTTAAGGAAAAGATATGGTATTTGGTGAATTGATTATTATAGGGTTCTACGAAAGGCAGGGGTATTTTGATAAACTGACTGCTTTAGGGCTCCTTGAAAGCTATGGATATTTTGGTATTTTAGGTGCTTTAAGGCTCTTTGGAAAGATAAGGGTATTTGGTAATTTTGGGTGTAATTAGGCTTGAAGAAAGCTAAGATTATTTTTGTAATTTTTGGTGTAATAAGGTTAAAGAAAGGTTATGGATATTTTGGTAATTTAGTGGGGCTTTGAGGGAGGAAGACTAGGGTTTGATCGGCTAAAGAGGTATTAGGGCTTGTGACGTTAAAGGAGTTGGGCCTATATGGCCCATCTTGTGCCGGTCTAGCCCAAAGCTAATATACATCCATGGTATGGTTGTATAGACTTAAGGTTTGTGTATACCAGCTGGGGCTGTACAACCGTGACCCACTATATATACCCTTTTGAAAGTGACTTGTCTCATTTGCGCTTTTCCTCTTCTCATTCTTCTTTTTTCTCTCTTAAAGCTTAGACTTAGCTCTTATGTTCTATTAGCTCTTTAGGTGATTGTCATGGCTAAGTATCATGATGATGAGATGTTTGACGTTCTAGAGGGGTTCCTCGATGAGGACCTTGTGACATTAGATTCTTTAGAGCAGTTGTGATGCCAATAGGGGTTCGCATGGATGAGCCCATTTAGCGACACAACTGCAAAGATGGTCCCACGCAACTTCCCTCTAGTTGGCTACACACTAATGATCTATAACTTGTACTATCACCTTGTAGGAGCCACCTCGCGAGTGATAGGTGTTCTTTCCTATTTATTTTTTTATCTATCTCACTACTGTAGATTTTAGGTGTTGTCCTAGAATTTTTCTTTTACCAGCGAACATTAGGTTAGCTGATAAAATATTCAGAGATAATTTCAAGGATACTTACCCATTATTTTTAGTGAAACTTATTTTCTATCTATTGGACACGTCTGCTACCTAAATTTGCATTTACTTTAGGCTTTATTCTGTAACCTACATAATGAAAAAAAACTGAAATTAATCTATAGAGTAATTCAGAAGCAATTATGGTACATACCTAAGTGAATAATTTATTTTTTCCTTGTGCATTTGCCATTTTATGATGCTTTGTTTGTGGACGCTGAATTTTTTTTTAGGAAACTATCTTTATAATTTCCTCAAAATTTGCAATTGTTCCCCATTGACTAGGACTCATTCTTTGTTTCCCTTTTTAATTTGGACCTCTTTTATTCTTTAGTTCTCTGGCCTAAATAATTATGCAAAAAAAAAAAAAAAAATCAAATGGGTATTTTCTATTATTCATTCATCTTTTTGCTTCCTTTTCTTTTCTTACTGGGGATTGTTGCCTTTCAGAAGGGAGGCAAGTTTATGGGTCCTACTGAAGAGTGGGGTTGGATAGTGCACCCTCAAGTCCTGGCTCACCTAGAGGGACATAGATTTGGACCTTCTGTAAATGCTACCATATGGGACATTAAACATCGACCTAGTGTGATGCAAGCACTACTGGAGCGGAGGATGGACACGACCCATACCTTACATCTACCTTTAATTGGCAAGGTGACAATCATGCTTGGGAATTTTACCTTCCTAATCGAGTTGTGATTTACAGGTATTCCTTACCTATGAATTCTAGGGTGCATGAGCTAGTGCTTCAAATGGACTACTTACTTAGGGTCCTTAGTTATGTTCCCTTACTCAAGCGGAGAAGGACTGTGGTGAGGTTTAGTATACAGACCGACACACCTCAGGTCATCAATGATAGTCTTGATGAAGTGATTAACCAGCACACATTTTGTTTTCTTCTGTACGCTCTGTGGCGATCTTATTCTCGAGTGCCCCCAATGTGGTTGAGCTTTGCTTAGGGTTGATGTTGGAGGACTTAAGCCTACTGCATTACTTTAATTCAGGGTTCACAACACTGGCATACCTTTATAGATATCTCGACTGATACTCCTAAGGTATCGGGTAAATGTGTGGCGTATGGAGGGTTCTCATCGTATGTATCCTTCTCTTTCTTTTTTTTATGCTTCAGTTTTGTTCGATTGCTTTAAGACTTGTGTTATCTTTATTGCGAGTCATGGGGTGTTAAGCTAGGCATGCTAGAGGGGCTAGACCCTGAGGATGACATAAATGATGGCTACCTTCGCTTCTCACGGTAGAGTGTTATGTCTTATGCGAAGTCGTTCGTTGTTGCCAAGAGTGCTCACCTGAACATGATTACTATAGACTAGGTACTTTTCCTTGCATAAATAAAATTGTATGGGTTATAGTTATTTGTCTTTTATAACCTAGTTTTACACTTATGGTGGTCATCTATTTTATCATAGCTATAAATCTACCAGAAGGGTCCTATGGAGATATGGTCTCTAGAGGTGGTGAAGGCCTCTTATGGTCATAGTCTAATGGTGGGCCCTCCATTAGGGAGTGGTATTTAGGGAAGTGCATCTTTATTGGCGCGAAGGCCTGGATGAGTGACCTATCCCACAGTGCCCATCCATGAGCTTGCTTTGGACAAAGGATCTCGAGTGCGCGAAGCTCACTCCAACACTATACTACTTGCCAAGAGGTAGTTGTCTTTTGCTAGTACTCCCTATAGGTCCTAGATGGTTAGAGCAGTCATGGGGAGTCTTCCTCTATTTGAGGTGGCTACTCGAGCATTCCCTCGATACACACATAAAGGGAGGGGGGAAGGAGGGGTTGTCCTATAGTATGGGGTTGGGACACGACTACACAAGATACACAATGATCTACTGTTACTGCTCAAGGCTATAAATGAGCCTGCAAATCTACTTCAGGAGGTATAGAGCCCGTGGTAGTAGGTGACTTGGCTTCTATGCCTGACAGTCTGGTAGAGTCTTTCATGGCATTATTAACTATGTCAATGATGTCATTATAGATTATCCAGTTTGTTTGCACCTTTGAGCCTACTAAGACCCTTAATATAAGTATTTTTGTTCTTTGTGTCTTTGTGTTTTGATTATGATACAAGGCATGTCATTGAGAATGCTTCTCTTTCCTTTTTTTTTTTATGGCTTCCTCATGTCTAGGCAGAGGCCATGGTTGGCTTGATTGCTACCCTAAAGAGGGTTGTGATGCAGCAAACACATTCTATGTAAGTTAGTAAGAGAAAAAAAATAATACATGTTCATGACTTGTGTTATGTGTGTTTTATGTCCTACACATCCTAACCCTTATGTTTCTTGTAGGAGACGATCTAGCACCTGAATGACAAGATTAGAGAGAACAATCAACATCTGGCAAAGGCAAAGATTAAGACCTTGGCTTAGGCAGTTGTAAAGCATAGGTATGTGGCAATAGACAGTGAGGCTAAGGATTCTGAGGCGACTCCTTTTAGAAGCAGATGTAGCTGAATCGTGGAGACCTCCCATTCCTTCCTTAGTTGCTTAGGACATTTTTCTTTTTTTTTTTTTTATTATAGTACATAACATTTAGTTGATATTTTGCATAGTTATAAAGTTTATATGGTGATTTCAAAACCCCACTTTTTGGATGCTTGTCTATAGCTTTTTAGGATAAACTGAGGAGATATTGTCTTTTTTTTTTTTTTTTATATCAAACTCTAATATTTTGATTCATCAACATGATTATTTGCCTTTGATTGTGTATCTTTGAATATACATTGCCATCCTTGCTTTATGGAATAGGTACAAATGTTGTTTTAGGTTCAAAATACAAAAGAGAGGTTACCCAACACTTTTCAAGAATTGAGGGTGTATAATCCTAACTAAGGTTTGTATAACCCAGTTGGAAGGTTGTACACACCTGTTTAAGGGATATATAGCCCTAATTAGAGGTTATACAACGTTGAAGGCCTGTCCTCCTTCTATAAATACCTGTTCTGAACTTATTGTTCTCATTTGTTATCTTCAGCTCCTAAACTATGTCACAAACCATTTTAAGGTCTCTCCTACCCTAAGTCTAGCCCAATCGACCATTGGTGGATCTTTTGGTTCTTCGTTACCTCTCCTTTGTCTGCCTCGACACTTACTTTTTGCAGGCAACTTATGACTTATAGGATCTTACCACCCATAGCTTTTCACTTTAGAGATGTGGAGATTGTCCTCTATTAGAGGTATTTAGAACCATTCTTGATTCCCATGTCACAATTGTAGATTAGATCACATTGCCTCAACTGGATTACCAACATGTCTAAAAGAAAGTGGAACTATTTAGCATACGATATGAAAAAGTTCCTAAAATCACGTTGGGCGAGGTGAAAATCCTCTTATTAGATTAGGATGGTGAATCCTAAGTCTTGGATCTCTTTTGATCTTAACAAAGGAGATTGATCAATTCTAATGTTTCAATTAAGTGTTGTTTTGCAGTTTTTAGTTAGTCTCTAAATTAGAAGTTGGATGGAGTTCATAATCTCTAAAGAAAGCAAAGTGTCTCCTAATTCGTGATCGCAACTTCAAAAATTGCGACTGTGACCTAGCTTAGGATAGGTTTAAAATTAGACATGTGAATTCACATGCCACTTATTTGCTGCGATTCATCTAAAGATGGGAGTGCCAAAGTCACAAATAAATTTATAGTATGTGTCATGCCTCAGTCCACAACCATCGCCTGAGAAGTGTCCCAGGTGACTGGTGGAAGACAAAAATCATGATGGGACGTTGTGGGTGACGACCGCGAATTATGAAGAAGAAGACATACATTTTGACAGACGAATTCACATCCTAAGTCGCGCCCTATACGAGAAAAATCACGAGCTACTTTTGTGAGCAGGTGAAAGGCAATGACTATATTTTCCTACTGAACCAATGAGAAGATGGCATGTGGACTAGTCGTTAGATACAAATAGGGTTTTTTTGCCATAATTTTTGGATCTTGTATGGAAATTGGAAAATCACGACTACAAAGAGTAGTAGCAACTGCGAATGAAGCCTGACAAGCATTTAATGCAAAATCTGCTTAGCATACTTTGGAGATTTGTTATCAGTTTTGCCACAACATCTCTTTGATGGGTAAAGGCTATAAATACCTCATCAAGCATATGTAAATGCAAGAAAATTCATTAATTTGTAATATAAACTCTTGTAATTTTGCTACTCAATCTTTTCCATCCTTTAAGTTATTGTTTGGTGTGAGCATAAACACCATTTGTAAAGGTTGTAGTGTGAGCCTGTAAAAACACGAAGAGAGGTTGTTGTGTGAGCCTTAAAAACATATAGTGTAAAGGTTGTTGTGTGAGTCTTGAAAACACAAGTGTAAAAGTTAGGTGCGAGCTTAGAAACACCATTTGAAGTTGGTGGAACACCCAATTATAGAGAATTGAGGAGTGGACATAGGGTCGATTATACCCAAACCACTATAATCATGTGCCTCATTTTATGCTCTTCTCTATCTCTTTGCTCCTAATTTTTTTGAATACACCAATTCATCCCCTTGGCCCTCCCCTTCTTGGTGCCTAGGTCCAATAAGCAGTATCAGAGCCAAGTCTTGCATTCTAGCCTTAATTGGGTGATAAAAGATCAATGGTATAAGAGGGAATCCATGCACATCTCAAGCCTCACTTTGATGGATCCGACTATACTCATGAAAGTATAAAATGGAAATCTACCTTGACACATATGTGGTGGACCTTTGGAATGTGATTGTCAAAGAATGGAAGCCAACCACTAAAGTAGTTGTTGGACTAAGGTAGTTAACCCAAGTCTTTTGACCTCTTTTGATCTTAACAAAGGCGATTGATCATGTCTAATTTTTCAAATTAGTGTTATTTTGCAGCCTTTAGTTTTTATCTAAGTTGGAAGTTGGATGTAGCTCAAAAATCTTTAAGTATGAAAAGTGACTTCTAAATCTCGACCGCTACTTTAGATTTGCGACCACTATTTGTGAAGAAGCAGAGCTAGAAAGCAGATAGGTGAAATCGCGGATCTATTCTAGGCCGCGATTCATCCAAATGAATGAGTCCAAAATTGACAGATGAAATCGCGGTGTGTGTCACACCTTAGTCGCGACCGCAAATTTTGAAGTAACTCAAGAGGGAAGGAAGTCCATAGTCACATCATGACACGTGTTCCAGCAGACCGTTGGAAGTCAAATTTCATAGAGGCATCTTGTTGGTAGCGACTGCGAATCATGAAGAAGAAGATAACCATTTTTGGCAGATGAATTCGCGTCCTCTGTCATGTCCTACATAAGAATACTGACGATCGCGACTTCTGAAAGTAGGTAAAAGAGCAATGGCTATATTTTACTGGTGAACTAATCAAAAGCTGCCATATGGACTAGCCGTTAGACACAAATGGGATTTTCCTTCAAAAGTTTGGATTTTGCGACCGCTAATGAGTAGTAGTAATCGCGAATGGAGACTATCAAGCATTTAATGCAGAATCTGTCAAACATGTCTCAAATATTTTGTGAGCTATGATTTGCAACATCTCTTTAGTGAAGTTTGGATATAAATACTCCACCAAGCAGCCATGAATAAAGTTGCTATGGAATTTATTACAAGTAATTAAAGCTCTCAATCTTTGCTACTCATTTTCTTCAATTTTCTTTATGAAATTGTAAGTGTTAGGTGTGAGCATTAAACGCCAAGTTGTAAGGTTGTAGTGTTAGCCTGTAAAACACTTTAAGAAAAGGTTTAAGT
>CATIWR010044292.1:0-11696 GCA_949677035.1 Omphalea diandra
TTTTTCTTTGTCTTGTATGTGATTTGTGCTTTAAGGGTACATTATTGAAGCAATGTTGCATAACTACACTGAATTTCACATCTTTATTTGATTAAAATATTTTATATCGCATGTAATTCTAATTTGTATGTATGATTTCTAACTAATCAAATGAAAAAAAGAGTGGTAGAAAATTTTATATTTAACCTTTCAAATATAGTAAGTGCCATTGGTGAAGAAATTAAATAAGAAAAATTAATATAGAAATTTACGTTATTCGATTAATTTGACTTACATTGTCAAGAGAATTGTTATTTTTGTGAGGACTGTTACTTTTAGTGACTTGACTTAGTTGCAGGCCGAGACTAATCACACCTGCAATTGCAACGATTTGATCAAATCGCAGGTCATGATTAGCGTTGCACATGTCACAACTTGCTTCTGATTCATATCTCGGGAAATTCACAATGAAAATTCATTTCAGATCGAATTTTAAAATTTCAAATCGAATTATAAATCGAGACATCTTAAAACTTCAAGTCATTCAACAATGTCCTTGCCAATTGATGTAATATAAGAACCAATGAACATTGTCAAATTATAAAAAAAAAAAAAAGGATAAGCTTTTAGATATATCAAAGGTTTCTAGTGTCTTTTGGAACATTTACTTTGAAGTAGACAATCATCAGACGATGATCGCATCATATAAATAAACTATAAGCACGCTTTGAAAAGCTGGGTCTCTTGGCAATTTAGAAGGGTCAAATGCTCGTGGCCCAAGCCATACATACATATTAAGTTACAAACTGGCTTTAAAAGCTTCGAAGGTATTGCGCTTTCCACGAATATCAGAAGCTTCACATTTATTAATTAATGAATTTATGAGCTTACCAAATCTTTCGTAGCAATCCACAGACCGTGAACTTACCAGGCCCTTAAAGGGGAAAATTTTCGGATGAAGACTAATTAGTTTACGTGACCAAAAGATTACACACCAGCACCAGTGATCCAATTTCTGACATGAATGTATTAATTAGTACATAAATCTGCACAAAAAGATTTTATTAACTGGTATTACAGAATTACAAGATTACATTTTCTATCTATCAAAGAAGTGAAAACTAGGAGAGCTTAGCATCATCTAGATTTTCTTTCGATTTAGCATGGTTACAGCTTTGTTAGGTAATTAAATCAGTGGTCATTGAAGTTATGGTCAAATTCTATTGTGGTCATTAAAAATTAATTTTATTTAATTAAATCACTCAAATTTGATTACTATTTTAATTAGCAAAATCCGACCAAATTAAGGATTTTCGGTCACTTGCTAACCACCAATAACAACAATAATCAAAGCAAAATCAAACTTGATGACCACCAAAACAAAATCAAACCCTATTTTAATGGTCATCAGGCGATTGAAAATTCTTAATTTGGCCGGATTTTGCTAATTGAAATGATCATTAAACTTGAATAACTTGATTGAATAAAATTAAATTTTAATGACCATAATAGAATTTGACCATAACATCAGTGACCACTAGTTTAAATTACCCCAACTTTGGCATAAGGAAGGTTTTAGCTACTACTACATTGGCATTCAATATCCAGAATACTTTAAGACCCTCCGCCCAAAAAAAAGAAAAGGCAAAAAAAAAAAAAACACCTTACATAACTTAAGATTCTCCTACGACTCAATTTTACCCTAGCTAACTCATAATTTGTGACTGGTAATGGTATGGCCAAAGTTAGCATACAACCATGTAGACAGATATGATCATGTGTATTTTACATATAATTCTACCTCATGGGATTGTGAACCCAATATTTCTAATCTTATGTTCTAAGCTCATCTAGCTATATGAACTCCTCAACCAAATTTCCAAAATCAAACCTCCCATTGCAACATTCAACAGCATTTACAATCTCTTGAAAAGTAGACACACTGCATGGAACCACAAGCTTACCCCTTTGCTCAAACCCAAACTCATTGTATGATTTCTCCAACAACATCTTGAAGAGCGGATGAGAGAGGAAACTTGTTGGAACCACAAATCTTTCCTTCTCTTCCCCCACGTAAACAGCAAAAAACCCAGTTGGTGTTCTTGTGCTCGAAGCAGATTCATCCTCAAACTCCCTAAGCAAGCATTCTTGATGTGATTGCTCATCACATACTTCACTTCTACCAATAACCTTCACTTTCTTGGCTAGTTTCTTGAAAGAAACCATATTTTTGCGCAACATTTTCTTGTTCTTTCTTTTTAATGATCAAGCAAAGAGAGTTGATGAAGGAAATGGTGAAGAGAAAAAAGATAGGGAGAGAGAGAGAGGGAGAGAGAGCTATAAGAGAAATGGCCTCATGACTTTGGCTTAGGGGAAAGAGGTGGGCATGGTGGGGACAACTTGTATTGTGGTTGGAGGGGGGGAATGTCTCGAGAATGGGTCTATATATTCTTTCCTTATTTTTTACTTGAGCATTTATTATTACTAGAAAAATTTTTTCTAATTATAAACCTTGCCTCCATTTACTTTGACTTATGAATAGTAGTTCATAGCTATTAACAAACGTAATTTTTATTTTTTTGACTACGATTGATGGTGCGAAATACAAGACTTTATGGCTTATGTACTCCATTGGTCAAAAATTGTTAGCTATACCAAAGTATTACTAGTCTAGCATAGCGATGATATGTAAACTTCCATTAAGTTAATTTTTCTTATTAATTTAATTAATTAAATTTCAATTTCAATTGAAATTTATAATCTCATAAAACAAAATTTTAATGATATTGAATTAAAATTTATTTATTTACATTAAATCACCGTTAAACTAGATTTAAGAATTAATAAAATTTTCGGTTATTAAATTCAATAGGGAATCAAACAGTTTTCTATTTGATTCAAATGTCAACCTTTAATTATTGTTATGTTATTATAAATATTTGATTATTAGCATTTGGTTTGTGACCATGGCAACCCTTACAAAGAACCAAAAAAGGATCAACCATTTGTCTTTTCTCTCTTTCATTATGAAGTGGAATCACAAATCAGTCTCTATGGTAACTTTGAATCAAGCACCAATTCTATCTCTTTCTACATGTTGATATTTTTAATTATTATGTGTAGATTACAAAGTGGTCCTTTACCATCTTACACCACCATATTCTTTCTTCTTACCTTCAAACACAAAAAGAGAGAGAGATGATGGGTGTGGTGGGTAGCATGAAAAGAAATAGATAAATAATGGGTTTGAGTATTTTTGTTTTTTTCTTGATGAAGAATATAGTATAAGGTATGTTCAATTTTGTTATCTTATCACTTACTAAATTAGACAAATGTATAGGTGCATATACACAACTATAATATCAACTCCCATGTTGGCGATGTATACAACGTGTGAGGAGGAAAGAGATGTTATATTCCTTAATAATATGGATACCTAATGCACCAAATTCCTTGTAAGTCGGCCGGCTATCCCACACAATTATCAATCAAAATATAGTTAGACTATTCTATATATATATATATATATATATATAGGCTCATATTCAGAAATCCCCACGAAATATTGTGTTTCATGGGAAGAAAAATATACTTTCAATTTTGTTTATATATTTGATTTGTATAATTCAAATATTTCTCTCCGCCCTATAAAATAATGTCTCTGAGTTTTAACCTTTAGGTTTATTATAGTATTAGAAAAATTTAAACAATGTGAACTCTTTTCGTAATATGCAAATCTATTTATGATATATTTACTATTTGTGAACTCATGCTTTACGCATTATAATTATAATAATATAATTAATGTTTATTTTTATTAAATAATTAGTTAATTAGTTAAATAATAAAAATTGATATATGAATAATAATTAAATTTTAATTATTATTTTACAAAAATGATTTTCAAGTAAATAAAATAATAAAATAAATTTCTCAAAATTTATAATAATGAATTATTTATTGATTTATATCTTCAATATTATGTGACACAAATTTAAGAAAAAATTAATTAAACTTGAACAAAATAATTTCTAATAATCAATCAAACAAATAATATTAAATATTTCATTATTAAAAATAAAATTAATAAATAATTATAAATTATATATGCATATGTGAGGTATATTTATTAACAAATGATTGCAAAATTAACAATTAATTATAAAAAAATATCTATTGACTCATACGTTCAATTTTGTATGACTTAATTTTAAGAGAATATTTATTAAACTTGAACGAAATAATTCTTGACAATCTATTATACTATATCGTTTGTCCTTGGATACTTATAATTTTAAATAACCAATAAAATTAATTTAAATTTTGACTTTCTATTTATAATTTTTACTATTTAAATTTTTCTAATTTTTATTTAGTTTAGAATTTTTATTTTTAAAATTTTTCTAATTTTCTATTCAAAATATATTTTGTTTAGAATTTTTACTTTTTAATTTTTTTAATTTTCTGTTCAGAATTTTAGAATTTTTTAATTTGTAGGTTTTCTAATTTTTTATTCATAATTTTTTTGTACAAGATCCTGATTTTCTATTTAAAATTTTTACTTTTTATATTTTTTAATTTTTAATTTAGAAATTCTATTTATTATGGTAATTGAGTTTTTTAGTTTCTATTTAGAAATATCCTTTTAATATGGCTATTTTTTATAATATAATATAAAATAATGATATGTGATTGTATTATGCATAATTATTTGACAAATAACAAGTAATGACTTAAAACTAACTCTAAGATCAAAATTGAAAATAAACCAATCGTGAACCTTAGTACTGTGAGGCATGATTATAATAATAAATTTTAGATAAATTTAATATTTATTTTTGTTAGATAATTAGTTAATCATTTGAATGATTAAAAACTACTACTACTACTACTACTACTACTAATAATAATAATAATAATAATAATAATAATAATTAATTATTATTTTATATAATTATTATTGTTGGGTAAATAAAATAATAAAATAAAATCTTCAAAATTTATAATTGTGTATAAAGTTAGTTGTAACAAAATATTATTCATTGATTCATATATTAAATCTTATGTGACATAATTTCATGAAAAAATTTATTAAACTTAAATAAAATAATTTATAATAATCAATCATATAACAATATTAAATATTTCATAATCAAAATAAAAATTAATAAATAATTATAAACTATATATGTATATGTAAGGTTGTTGTAACAAAAAATTGTCGATTAATTTATACCTTTAATTTTTTGTGATGCAATTTTAAGAAAAAATTTATTAAATTTAAATGAAATAATTTTTAACAATCTATCATACCACAACTTGCTCTATATGTTCAAAATTTTAACCAATCAATAGAATTAAGTTAATTCTTAGTTTCTTATTTAGAAGTTTTACTTTTTAGTTTTGTTAATTTCCTATTTAGAAGTTATTTAGAATTTTATATTTTAGATTTTTAATTTTTTATTTAGAATTTTTTATATGATCTTGACTTTCTATTTAGAATTTTTTACTTTTTAGATTTTTTTATTTCTTATTTAGAAGGCTTATTTTTCTATATGAAAATTTAAATTTTTTAATTTCTTGTTTAGAAATTTTTTTAATATGGTAGTTTTATGTAACATAATGTAAAATAATGACACATAATTATATTATATATAATTATTTGATAAAATGTCAAACAATAAATTGAAATTAGTTTCGAAACTAAAATTTATATATATATATATATATATATATATATATATATATATATATGGGAGAAAAGTTTATGTCAACTTGAGAAATTGCTCTACAATACTCAAGTAAAATGTAAGGGACATTCGGTTGTAGATTTTGATGGAAAAGTGACTAAAAAAGTTAAATTTTCGTATTCAATTTGCTTACATATGTTATATTTGTGGAAAATCTAAATTTCTGAATCTATTGATCCCAACCTTACGTTTTAATTTATATGAGAAAATAGTCTTTCACCTCAAGAGTGAGAAAGTTACTTTCCTATGATCATCAAAATTTATAAAAATATGCACATACAAATATACCCTTAATTTATTCTAATATATGAACATATATAACCTTTTATCCACTTTTATTCACTAAACTCAAATTTATATATTTGTTTAATAGAATGCTAATCAGAATATAAATCAAACTTGAAAGAGAAAAATTAGTTAGATATTACAAAACAAAATAAAAATCGTATTGCAAAAGTTTATTAATCAGAAAATATTTTATTTTGTATGAACATATTTTATAAGTTGTATATATTACTTAATTTGAATGGCTATTATTTTTTTATCAATAATTTATATTTATATTTTATAGTTTACTTAATATTGATTGTCGAGTATCTAGTCATGACTTGACTGCTATAACCTAGTTTTCGATGGTTTTTATTTCATATTTAGATAGCTTAAAAACTTATTAAGTAATTACATAGATTAATTATGTAAAAATAAAATAATATTATAGGTATAGTAATAATAATATGAGTTAATTTTTGAACTTTTCTATCTGCTAACCAAACACGGTAATCTTATAGTCCAAAAAAATTATATTTCCAACCAAATATAATAATTTTACATTATTAGAATTACTTTCTTAAAAATATACTTTTTTAGAAAAATAATTTCAAATAATAATATTAAAATTTAATAACCAAACACCCCCTTTAGAAAATACACCTTACAATGCTTGATGAAGAACTTGAAAGGCATAAGCAATTTATTAACAAAACTCTCATCCTATGGTTGTACATGTAAAGTATAATATAAATAAATAACCATAGAAAGTACTATATAAATAGACTGTATTTTACATATATTTAAATGTAAAATATATGTAAATTATTTATCTAGAAAAATTATATTTCAGTTACTTAATATATATATTCAATTAAATTTAGTTTATTTTTTTTATATATTTAAAACTAAATTAAATTAAATTCAATAAGATTTTGTATAATTTTTTTTTGGTTTAATTGGATAATGTTAATTTAGATTTAATTGACTTTTTTTTTAAAAAAAAAAATGGTTTAGAAACCAGAATATGATTTGAGGATAGATTAAAAAAAGATTTTTATTGAGAAATAAAATAAAAGATAAATTTGAAAAAGCCATTAAAATTCAAAATTTGTTTGATAATTAACCCTTTAAATAATGGCTTATATGTTTAGGTTGCACCAAAGTTGTTTGAGATATTTAACTAGTAAGTTATATAATTGAATCTAATACTATTGGGATTCAAGTCAATGATGTATGTCTCCATTAATATTCCTTTAAATTTCATGATAAATCAAATTCTAAATAATTTTTTAGCACATTTCATTCATTGCCATTCCTACCCCCTAATTAGAGCAATCAAGATGTAATTCAAATGGGCACAGTTGACACTTGAAAATAACCAAACAAGAAAGAATGAAAAAGAAATGTCAATAGTGGAATTCGAAAAAGAGAGAAAGAAGAAGAAATGTGATGGCTCCATTGACAATAAGAAAAAGCAGGCCTCATTGGTTTGGCGAAAAAGGGACAAATAGAATAAAAAACAAAAAAAAGAACAGGACTAAAAACAAAGAAAAATTACAGAATAACCTAAATTTCAAAATGGAAAGACATTTATACATTACAAAATTTTTTCTTTTTTTTTTTTTTTAGCTTACAAAATTTTCTCTTTTAAAAAAAGTTTTAATATATTAAAAATGACTTTGATACGCTCAGTTTGTTATAACCACATTAAGCTCCTCAAGTGTTTTTCCAATTGCTGCCGTACACGTGCGTCATAGCCGCATAACATGATACTCATTTTTCATCCGATAAAGCATATACGTTCAGCTCCTCCATCGTTTTTCCAATTGCTGTCACCGTCTCTTTTTCAAGGCAAGCAAAGGAGACAATAGCTTTTTTTTCTTTTTTCTTTTTTTTAATAATTAAAATATTTTTATGAATAAAAATTGAGAAGATTTAATTCCTTATTATTTTTATTTAATAGTTAATTGCATAATTCTTAGGCGCTCTTCTCAATTGTAATGTAGCTTTAAATTTATCATTTCTCGAATAGATTAGTTTAATCAATTTAATTTAATAATTTAAAGTAAAATATTTATTAAAATAATTTCAAAAATATGAAAATATGTTTATAAATACAAAGTATATTCATAATATTTAAAATAAGAAATAATTTTAAGAAATAGTATAAATCAAATTAAATTTCAATTTTCTCGATTGATTTGATTTTTAAAATACTATTTTAAAATAAAAAAGTTAATAAAATTAATTTTATCATTAATTAAAATTTTAAATGATATAAATATGTTCTCACTCCTTCAATTATTAAATAAATATACATAGTAAAATGTTTATACATAATTTATCTATGATATATAAGCTAAAAAACTATAAAAAAAAATAATATGACTTCAGAAAAATTATTGTAGAATTTTTATAAAAATGCTTATTTTTGTTCCGCTTTACATTTATTTAGGATTATCAATTCAAAAATTTGAGACTTAATATGATATTAAAAATGAAAAAAACAACTTATCAAAAATATTTGTTTTAATTTTATTTTTTTGAAAATGTTAGTTCAAAATTTTTCAAAACTTAATATGATATCAAAAGTGTAAGAAACAATTTATCAAAAATGTTTATTTTAGCTTTATTTTAGATTTACTTTTAGTTATCAATTAAGAAACTCTTAGAGAATAATCTGATCTCAGAAAAATCATATAAGAATTTGTGTAAAATATTTATATTTAGTTTAAGTTTATTAGGTTTACAACATATGTTAATTGTGGATTTGATGAAATATGAAATTAATTATTATATCAAAAAGCAAAAAAATATTTATTTTTGATTTATAAAAAATTTATCACTTGTTAATGAAACCATCAATTAAAAAAAAGAAAAAAAAGTATACAAGTAGCTCCTTACTATCTATTAATGCATTAAAACAATTAGGTTTATACTAGTTTTATACAAATTTTCAATTTATGTTAAGTTTATTTTTATTTTATTTAGATTTATCAATTTGTGTTAAGATTATATTAGGTTTATAATAAGTTTATATTGGTTTCATACATAAGTTTATAGTAAATTTATAAAAAACTACTAAAATAGAAAACATCAAATTTAACATAAAAGATTTATAATATTATAAATAAAATTAAGACACATTTATCATCTTCAAACTTCAACAACTCATTATATCAAAATAGGAAAACATTTATATATGGTTTACAACATATTTATAACTACTTTATACAATTATCGACTAAAATACAATCAACTAAAAATAAACTAGTAATCAATAAAATTAAATAAATTTACAAGTGACTTCACTCATAGTTTTAACCTGATTAAGTCAGTACATGTTTACCAAAGCCATTTAATTGGCTCACCTCACCTCTTTCCTCCTCAACTCCAAAATAGCATCATTAACTGCAAAGTGAAATAATCTCCACTTTAGTTCCAATTCCTACTACAGCTAAATCTATAATGTTTTAACATTATTTAAAGAATGCAATCACCTGAACAACAGATTTTTCTCCATCAACTTCAAGGACTTAAACGGTTTCATTCTCTAAGAGAATACTTACAATCTTTTGATATTTTGGTCCCTAACACAGTCAATCACACAATGCATCAACAATCATCATAAAAAATTACGAACAATTTCTACCTAATAAAAGAGCAATATCTACTATCTGCCTGTCTACCTTAACCTTATCAAGAATAACAAGAGGTCCAACAACTCCAAAAATAGTACATAAAAATTAGACTGCAAAACCAAGAATATGAATTCTACATCAGATATTTGAAATTCAATCATTACCCATTCCGATCTCCAGCGTCCCCTCCTCCATGTCATGATTATTCTGCTTCGCACCCATTATCTACCCTTATCCACACAAAATGAACATCAATGTAAGCGAGAAGAGTGTAATTTGGGATTTTCTACGTCATCCCATATTGACACCTCAACAAGATAGGGTTGTAGAAACTGGAGGAGTGCAATTCGACCAAAGGAACACAACGAGCGTAAATGTAAATTTGAGTGCAATATGATCGAGTACTAGCAACTTTAGCAAAGGTATAAAACATAGATTTAAGAACAAATATTAGAAACATCATTTTAAACTTTTATTTCCTCAAAGAATCACCAAAAATACTAATTTTAAAGTCAATTAGTGATGTGCTTCAGTGGATGGAGAATAATTGGCAGTAGACACTCTTCAGTAGATCAAACCAACAACAATTACACCCAACTTATTGCTAAACCCCATGAACCAAGAACACATGTACCTGATAAATTAAAGCCCTATGAAGTAGAATCATGGAAAAATTAATTAAAGTAAAAGAGGGGATTGAAAGTGTTTTGGATTGAACCTGTAAAGTAGATTAATTGGCCGCCTTGAATCGTGTTTGGAGGAGAATAAAAGGAATCGATAAATAAACATAATTTCGTGGCAGCTTCTTCACCTTTCTCTGCCGGAAAACATAATTTGTAAATTGACTCGTAAATAAATTTATTAATAATTTATATGTGACTATATATTTTTATTTATAATATATCTAAAAATAATTTTGAAATTTATTAATTATATGTAATAATATATATTTTATATTGTGATATACCTTTATGATGCAATACTAAATTTTCATAATTTTCATGTAAATATTAATAAATATATTAATTTTATATAAAATTTTAATTTAAAATAATTATAGATAATTTGATTTATTAATAAAATTTTGACTTGATTAAGCCTGTTTAGATTTGTGAATTTTTTTTAATCTCAATATTATTGGATCCAAGTTCGATTCATTTGTTAAATAATTTTAAAATATTCAACCTATTTATAAATAAATCGAACTTAAGTAAGTCAATACTCGCTAGACTCGACTTATTTACAATATGTAGAGATTGATTATTTTACCAGTTGATAATTGATTATTGTTAATTATTGATAGTTGATTGCTGATTGATATTAAGGGTTTAATAAAATTATTATTGTTGATTATCATTTGTATATATAATTACTTATATAGATGTTAATTTTAAATTAATACATAAATTAAATTCAATAATATACTTATCTTTTTTATTGATGAAAATAAGAATCATTGATGAATTATTCCATAAATTCTTTTTTCCTTTTTGAATTGAAGCGATTAAATAGTCTATAGCTATCAACTCATATTTTGAACTATACGTAATATACTAACTAAATACATATTATATAATTTTTACAAACTAAAAAGAAAAATCTCTAAAGAAACAAACATGCCTAATATTTTATAGTCTTCAATTACCGAAATCGCATTAGAAATATAAAATAGAGAACGAGAATAGAAGCATCCAACCACAACGACTTTGGTTTTCTTTATCAGTCAACTAAAAATGCTTGCCGCTTTCTTTTAATTTCTCTGTCACTGAGTAGGCCGATAGAAGAAGAAAGACTGCAATTTAATCAATTTTATTCCTTATTATTATTATTATTATTATTATTATTATTATTATTATTATTATTATTGTTGTTGTTGGTTTATTTATTAGACTTAGTAAATGATGGAGTTCTCAATCTTATAGCTTGAAAGATACTTCTAATATTATTAAAAGTTAGTAAACAAAACTTCATTGATAGATCAATTAATATTGTTACATTTTTCTAAAAAAGAAAAAGTTAGAAGAAAACCATTCTTTTTTATGTAACTACCAAAGAT